>WAAG01073692.1:7166-47037 GCA_013390105.1 Tichodroma muraria
CGCAGGGGGCGGGATCGGGATCGGGATCGGGGCAGGGTGGGATCGGGGCAGGATCGCCGCAGGCCCCGGTGCGGCCCCGGTGCGGCCCCGGTGGCCTCCGTGAGCCGCGGGGCCGCGCGGTACCCGGGGCAGCCGCCCCCGAGCGCTCCGGCTGTATGGGGCTGATCGGAGGTGGTGGCGATGACGTAGCGGGGCGAAGTACAGGGGTTGTGTGAGGTGCCGGTGCCGCCGGCGCTCACCAGGAGAAGCGCCTGAGGAGTGCGGGACACCGTCCCAAAATCCCGGCTGAAGGATGGCGCACGGCCCTTTGCCCGGCTCGGCCCATCCCGGCACGTGTCGCTGGAGTGACACGGGTGACAGCGTGTCCCTGCCCCACGCTCGGGCTTGTCCCTGCCACCGCCCGGTTTGTCCAGCCAAACCACTAATGACAGCAGCGCTCGGTTCGCCCTCGCTCGCCAAACAAACAAACAAAAAAAAAAACAGATAAAACGAAGGTTTAAACTACATTAAAAACCATTACAAAATGTTTTTATAAACTTTATAAAATACTGTAATATAATGCAGCAAATAAAAGCAGTAGATAGGTATCAGTGGAAAATCCCTTGAATTTCACTATATTTTATGTATTTTTAAAATATGTTGTATAATGTGTAGTACAATGGCAGCAACATCACAACCCATGGTTATCATTCAACCTAAGAACACTTTTTGATAGGCAACTGAATATTTTTCTAGTAATCATTACTGTTTATGTTACTATTATTAGTATTTATGTTGCTGTTTATGTTATTATACTATATGTTAGGCATAGTTTCACATGCATTTGCTATTAACCACTCAGGAGGACCCAGAGTAGTGCTGTGCTACCTCTGTTATTTCAAGGTCTGTTGGATTCTTCTGAGTGTAGAAGTGCGAAGAAGGAGGGTATGTGTTGCTTTCCTCTCTGTATACATCCAGGTGTGGTGACAGGTGACAGACTTCGAAGTTTCCAAAGTTGCTGAAGAGCAAGTGACTGGATGCTTCACGACACACTGAGATCACATGGTTCTGAAAAGGTGAATAGGAAAACAGTCTGCACTGTGACTGGAGGGAAAACTTGGCATCCAAATTTGGACGCCAGTCTTTTTACCCTTTATGTGGAACTATAACCGGAGTACTGTGACTGCATGACAGAAATACTGCTATGAAATATTTATGTTTGGGCGACGTGATCCTGCTGAAGTCTGTCTGTCAGGCAAAAGACCACATAAGTCACAGGAGAGAGACATAAAATGAGACAAAATTATAAAGCATTTCAGGTAATGAAAATTTAAAGTCATGGCTCAGGTGAGGTGACACCTCTGTAAATCCTAAGCAAATTAACTTCTCTTCAAGGAAAGGATTTATGAGATGGTATGGCACTTCCCGGTAGTAAAAACATGCAGAGTGTTGCAGAGACATACTTGGAATCTCAACAGCCTAAGGGCTGAGTAAACCCTGTTGGTATCTTTTGGCTGGAAAGTTTCATACAGCCCCTAGGGTTTCCCAGCCTTGGGGCTTGTCAGGGCTCTGTGTTAGAAACAATCCATGAGAGAGCAGAGTCCTGTTGTTTAAGCTGTCAGACAGGGGAAAGGCTTTAGGGAGCACTCACAAAAGCTCTCAGCCATAATCTGTAGGACTAGCAGTAATCACAACCCAGGGCTGGACTCAGAGGAATTGTTTCAGTTATTTTAGTTGCCCCAGGTTCAGCCAGATGGGGTGTAGATGCATGTTCAGTGCAAAACCTCTTGTGCATCTAAATGAGTGAAAGATTCAGGTTAGTACTTTTGGGTGTTTCTGACCACCAGGAAATGAAACATGGTAGAAAAATAAGACCTCCCCAAGCATGTTTGTAAAATACACCATTTTGTAGAGGGTCATTACCTGTTAATTTTTTTCAATTAGTGTGTTTGGCTTTTAAAAAGGGCAATTTTTCTAATGCATAGCAATTCCATCTCGTGATCTGAAACTCTCCAGCTTTTTCCATCACTAGTAATGATGAATTCTAATTACATTTTGGTTGACAACTTTATTAAGGAGCAGCTGACTAGAACCCATTCCTGCCCTAAATAGGCATGTTGGCTTTGAAGGGGTGACAAGAAATAGAAAAGAGATTTTTGTCAGTGAAGTGCAATACAGCTTGTTTATTTTCAGTATGTTCCTTAACTGTGAGAGGTTTCTCACCCCTGAACTCCCTCCTCCTGCTACTGTTTTATATCTTCACATGAGATTTGGTAGTTCATTTGCAAAGCTGAGCTGCACAGGAGACAAGGAGGCCCCTCCATTCTTGATATGCATTGCCAAATCACCCCCCAAAGGCAGCAAATGTTTTCTTCAACATGCAGAATAGCAAGGACAGCTTGTCATACATCACTTTTCAAAACTCTATATAAATGCAGTATCTTTAATCCATCTGATTACAGAGAGGCCAAGGTTTTATGCTGTTTTCATCACACTTCAAATAAATTTATCCTTGAAGGTAAGTACACATGGACACATTGGCTAATTAAAGCTCAAGGAAATAGGAATGTGTAGTTGAGCTTAGCAGCACTGAACAGCTAAGTTACTCCTGTACCCTTAGAAGTGTTACTATTGCATGGTAAAACTTTTTGGTTGAGCAAACAATTCTTCTGCCTACCATGGGCACCAAGGTTATAATTTTGCTGTCCTACATAATGCTTTTTCCATTTGCTCGTTGTTAGGTACTAAGCAGTTGGTGTTTAGGGGGAAAAAAGAGCAGTATTGAGGATTGTTATTAGCTGCTTTTCACCCTGGAATTCAAGCAAAGAGATATTTTCAGTTAACTTGCCGTAGACTTTCTTTTTTTAGGTACAAAACTGTATTTAATATAACATGAATAAAAATAAGAGTGTGATTAGTTTAGAATTGATCTTTTCTTCCTGCTGGGCTTTAGAGAAGTCCCTTCATGCACGTCTGTCAGTCTTTATTTGCTTTGGAAAAATTTAGGGAGCTGTAGATCACAAAGACTGAAGGGCACTAAGAGTGTTTTGGAACATTTTTTTTTTTTCTTGGATACAAGTTCCCAGAGAGCAAATACAATTAAAAAATCAGTAACTGAACTCAGAGCTATCAATATAGCATCAGTAGATCTCTCCTGCACGCTCATCCAACTTCACTGATATTCGAGATTTAATGCCTTAATGATACTAGTGACACTGTGGTAACAAATACAGAATTATCATGTTGTGAGAATAATTCTGAATAAAAAGGCACTTCTATGGGCTTTCTGAAGTGTTGCACAGCCACTGATTGTGTCAGTCCTTTCCTGACTTGGGAAGTCAAAAGGTTACATGGGGAGTCCATATTGCAGAGAATGCCCCAGCTTTCCAAATTCAATAATTCTTCATTTTTTTTCTAAGAAAAGCTAACTAATACAAATTTACTCCATTTTGTATAGTTTTTTGATTTATTTTTATTACTATGAAAGCATTTTTAACCTTACCTATTTGCGTTGCACGGGAGGAATGCGGATCTGAATTGCACTCAACATTTTTGTAAGTGTTCAAAAAAGCTGCACTGTAGGAGAAATATTTGCCTGTTTCATATGTGGAGTTGGAATACAGTGAATTCATAGTCCATTAGGAGAGACATTTTCATGATAGATGCAGAAGTATTGTCTAGTGTAATTCTCTTGGCAATTATCTGTTTCAGTGTTGATAAAATAAGTCCTATTTTTGCTTGACTGATACAGTCTCCAAGTAATTTTAGGAAATGCTGCTTTTAAATGTATCTCCCGTCACCAAATGGGGGAGGAACTGCAAATTTGTGAGCTGCTTTAAACTTTTCTCAAAGATGTTTTGATATATGGCGAAATAATCTATAAATGAATGTTAATTATAAAGGGAAACCAAGCAAGTATATCAGTAGAACTATATATGAAGCTTAAATGCTTTTGAACAGGACACAGTTGTTTAAAGCACCAGTATAGATGGATTTAAGGTTTAGAAACAACATGCATGTGGTCATTCAGGAACTTAAAAACACCACACTGCTGAGACCCTTAGTTACCATCCACACTTAATTGTAAATTTAAATTCCTGGCACGGTATTTTGCTCAAGCTCTCCAACCCCACCCGTCTGGTTTTTTGTGTTTTTTTTTTNCTCTAGATTTATGGCATGCACCATGGTGGCTCCGTGCTGGAAGCTGCCCATCTGCTTTCTCTTCTATCAAGTGGTCTCCGGAAGAGTGAGCAGGGAGGGGCACTACGTGGCAGCCGTGTACGAGCACGAGTCCATCCTGAGCCCGGCCCCGGCGGCGCGGGTGGAGCGCCGCAGCGCGCTGGAGCTCATGGGCAGGAACCTCGACGTCTATGAGCAGCAAGTGCTGGCCGCTGCCAGGCAGGTACGGCCCGGCTCCAGGCAGCGCCTGTGTGTGCCCTGGGTGTATACAGAGGAAGTGCTGTTTGAAGATCATCTTTCACATTCGTGTTCCCAGGCAACTAGAGCCGTATTTATATCCGTAACTGTCGTCTGGGTTCTCCGACCATCTGACTTGCCAGCAGCTCTGAAAAAGAATCGGGCCAATTAGCATCCCGCCTGACTTGGGCTATTCCAAGCTTGGAAAAACACACCCATCATTATTTAGTATAGGGAAATTAATTTTCTATTTTGGTCTGAATACCTAGCTCCTTTCTGTTTTTTTAAATGGAAGGGTTTCCTTGAAAGTTTGTCTTGCTGGCAGCTGTCTTGGGTTTGGTTTTATTCCAGTGCTCTCAATGGAAATTCCTGAATGTTTCTAAAAACTATGGAAGTCAAATGATTTGGAAATTAATGTTCCGCCTTTAATAACTTCGTGGAACTAAAGTTTTCCATTCCTTTCTCCTACCCACCATGGAATGATTCTCAGTCTAAATATATTTAGAGGAGAGAGACTAGTATTGCCAGCTGTTTTTATGTGCAGCCCTCTTTCCTCCCCTCCCAAAAAACCCCAGGCTGGTTCTAGTGACAGGAAGCAAGTGTTACTGACCCTACACAGAGAAGAACTGACTTGCAGTTTGCAGAGATCTGTTGTTCTAGGAGAGAATAATTACTATTTTTATATAATTTGAAAACATGGTTGTTTGTTTTTTTTTTGAGAAGTTCAGATGATTGGGCAGAAGCATAATAGCAATTTTTATGCAGCCCTGCACCCAAGACACATATAAATGATCCCAAAGCCCATCGCATAGATAACATGTTTGAGCCGACTTTTGAAAACTAACAGGAATTTGAGTGACTGGTGCTGTGTCTGATTTAAGAAGAATCCCTTCATTTTTAGGAATAATTCAGATCTCCCTGAACTTCAGGCAGAGCCTCTGTCATAGCTACATTTCTACCAGACTGTGCACTGCTTCCCCAGTGAACCTGTTTCTGAAATCAACACTCCCAGTACCCTGTCCAACCCTACATTATAATGGGATTTAGAGAAGTCTCTTCATGCACGTGCCTGGCAGTCTGTATTTGCTTTGGAAAAATTCAGGGAGTTGTAGATCACCCAATACCTA
Source organism: Tichodroma muraria (assembly GCA_013390105.1). Taxonomy (NCBI): domain Eukaryota; kingdom Metazoa; phylum Chordata; class Aves; order Passeriformes; family Sittidae; genus Tichodroma; species Tichodroma muraria. The sequence goes on from WAAG01073692.1 coordinate 12,689, forward strand.
ATTAATTAAGTGATGCTGCACCTTTGACAAAGTGTATCTGCAAACTGCATAATTCTGATAAAAAATTAAGACAAGTTTTAACATCAGTCTTTAACGTGAATGGTGACATTCTTGTGACTTGTGTGAAGGGAGAATACCTTTGGTAAGAAATTGGATGCAGTATGCTCTTATTTGCATGCTCTTAAAATAACGTCAAATGCATTATTTTTCAAGATAAAGGTATGTGTCAGGTTAAATAAGGTTTTTCTATACACATAGTTACCTACTACATAGTTACACCTACTATGAAGTTGAAGAAAAGACATCTTCAAGCTACATTATTGACAAAACATAATTGGATTATCCTTAACTTTCTTTAGCTCATTTACCAATGAGATCCCCCCCCCCCACGCCCTTTTCCTTTGCTTTGCCTACAAAACATGTCTGTTTTGCATACAGAGGGCACAGATCATTGTATTTCCTGAAGATGGAATCCATGGCTTCAACTTCACTAGAAGCTCCATTTACCCCTACTTGGATTTCGTTCCGCATTCACTCTCTGGGAAGTGGAATCCCTGCAGAGAGCCTTATTTGTTCAATGACACAGAGGTAAACATAGGGCTGATGCCTGCAGGGGTGGGATACCTGGATGTTCCAAGTGGGAAATAGTTCAAGTTGGTTTACTTAGGGAAGTAAGCAAGAAGTTCAACAACTCCTAGTACCAGATTCTGTTTTCATGGATGCTTAAGCTCTGCCGGTTTCATTCTTAGCAGAGGAGGGTTTAGATCCATACATGCAAGGAGATAGTTGTGTATGAACCATCTGGATTTGTCATCTCCTCCTCAACAACCTCTGAAATGGTAACTGGTCTGTCGTTGTGTGTGGTTGTAGTTTGAACAACACTGTTTTACATAAAAAAACACGGTAGTACCTTCCCTTTCGGTACACTCTCATTACTTGGCTTTAGTGACTTAATGACATCACAGCATTCTGACTCAGCAGTCATTGCCAAGTGATGAGCACAAGTAACAGGACTTACCTGCTACAACAGAAGTCACAGCTTGACATGGACCAAGTGTGATTACGTAAGATATGACCTGGATGTTACAAAAATAGCATTGTCACTGGCTGTTCTGGACCTGAACTGAAAATAACCATGCTCACTAAATACAGACTGCTAATTCTTCCAGTACTCAATACAATGAAGGAAATCATGCCTGTACCTAGTGAGCAGGATCTGTGTGTGAATGTGAATTGCAGTTGTAAACAATGATCTATTTTGGCCTATGAATCTTTGTTACCAATGATCATGGCACGGCAAGCGAGAACTTAGTTTGCCATTCAGGTGCTGTTTGGAGATTGCAGTAATGTCAGTCCTTGGTACAGTACTCTGTGCTATGGAAGAAATATCCCAGTAATACGGTGGTCTGCAATGTTTTCTATTTTTTTTGCTGTAATATGCAAGGTCTGTCCCTTTCCATCTCTGCATCTCTAAGTCATATGTAGTAGTTGCTTTTTAAAAATTTACAGTAAAACCATCCAGGTGGAGATGATCATCATTAGACATTTGCTGTTCTAAAGGCACACACAGGTCAGTTGTTCTGCCTTGGCAAAGCTTTCTGTTGACATACGGTGTTTTAAAGCCATTGGTGCTCCTACAAGTCACAAGTTTCTAAAAATTAACACTCTTGGAATAGATTTATTTACTTACTTCCTTCTGAGGAAATAAAACTTAGACATTTTTTTCAGAGCTGTTTTAAAATAAACATTTGAAATACCTTTCTGCCTATAAAGCTACCGGTTCCAGTGGCATTTGTCACAAAATCGTCAGTGCTTTTAAATCTTACAGATACGGTTAAATGTGTTCAATTTTGAATTTCCAAAATAATAATTTGGAAAGTATTAATGAAGTCAGAGGTGCTTACGCAAAGCATAGTCCACCACGTTCTGAAGCGCTCCCGTTTGTCCATACTGTTCTCCAGGTCGTTCAGCGCCTGAGCTGCATGGCTCTGAAGAGCAAGATGTTCCTTGTGGCCAACTTAGGGACCAAGCAGCCGTGTGAGCGCTCGGATCCTCGGTGCCCGCCGGATGGGAGGTACCAGTTCAACACCAACGTGGCGTTGGCCGCAGACGGAACGCTGCTGGCCACGTATCGCAAACACAATCTGTACTTCGAGTACGCTTTTGACACCCCTCCGGAGCCAGACTATGCATTCTTTGACACCCCTTTTGCTGGCAAGTTTGGCATGTTCACTTGCTTTGATATACTCTTTTTTGAGCCTGCAGTGAACCTCATCAGACAATACAATTTGAAGCAAATCGTTTATCCAACTGCCTGGATGAACCAGCTCCCGCTTTTGTCTGCTGTAGAGTTTCAACAAGCTTTTGCAACAGCTTTCAATGTCAATATTTTAGCAGCCAACATCCACCACCCTACCTTGGGCATGACAGGGAGTGGCATATACACTCCAGTCAAATCATTCATCTACCACAACATGGAAAGTTATGGTGGCAAGCTCATAGTAGCAGAAATTCCTGTGATTACTGCAGATTATAAAACCAGGTTAGAGAGTAACGAAAGATTTAGAGACAACTTACATGACTCCTGCAGGACTTTTACGGGCACCTCACTGGATGATGAAGTTTGCTTTAAGGAGCAAGAAGAGACTCCTGGCAGAATATCTGAAAAAGGAAAGGAACAGTCACCTCCTTCCTTTTATGCAGAAATGATGTATGACAACTTCACTTTTGTTCCTGTATGGGGGGAAAAAGGAGAGCTCCAGGTTTGTGCCAATACCCTTTGTTGTTACTTAAACTATCAGAGAGCTGTTTTAACTGATGAATTATATGCTTTGGGAGTTTTTGATGGGCTCCATACAGTGCATGGCACATACTATGTCCAGGCCTGTGCCTTGGTGAAGTGTGGTGGTCTCAGCTTTAGCACTTGTGGACAGGAGGTCACAGATGCCACCGCTCTGATAGATTTCCAGCTATGGGGAAATATGAGCACCCCTTACATCTTCCCTTTGCTGCTGACATCTGGTATTACCTTGGACTTTGCTGATCACATGGGCTGGAAAAACAACCACTACTTCCTCAGCAAAAATAGAACATCTTCTGGCCTCCTGACAGCTGCTCTCTATGGACGATGGTATGAAAAGGACTAGCACAGATATTTGGCTAAGTCAGAAAACAGCTCCCTGTATGTTCAGAGTATGTATCTTAACAGAAATTGTTGAACATCCATATTTCCAAGAGGTTCAGGTGTGTTTGTCCCATCACTGCCTGATTAGGTCCCACATTTGAAATAATGGCTGTAAGTACAGTCTGTACCACGCTAGCTTATGTCCTGCAAGGAGTGAAAGAACTGCCTTGCAAAGGTAAAAGTTTGCTGTGATCTGGTGAGATGTTTTATACCAGAAAATAACGCTTCCATTTCAACTGAATTTGTTCCTCTTAATTTAATCCTTTGGGTTTTGGGGGTCCTGGCTGGGAGTATGGAAATGAATGGAATGGAAAACTACTTCAAGAAAAAAAAAACCAAAAGGGAAGGAAGACACAAATACTGTGCATAACATGCACAAAAACATGTAGGTATGCATACATATAGGTTTTATGTGCAGAGGTTCTGATTTCTGGTTAGCATGCTGTGATTGTTGTTTTCTTAGAGTCAAAAACTCCCAGCTGAAATCATTACCATTGACTGGCCACTTGGGTATCTGTAATCCTGTTACACATTTAACTGAATGTTACAGTAGTAAACATCTGCAGAATAGTCTGGGGAACAGGATATCAGTGACTGTGAAAACCTAGACTGCAGCAAGACACAATTCACAAGAAATTATGTTTAAAGAAAACATCAGCATTGAATATCAGTGGTCATGTACTGTCTGAGTGCTTTAACTTTCCCTGTTTAAAAGAGAAGTAATTTTAAGACTGTTTTAAGACATCTTACATACTGTTAATGAATTTATTCAGGAGGAGTTATGAAAAGCACATAATAAGCTGCGGGACAGCAAGGATTTTGCAGTGTGCCAGATGGCAGCTTTGTGCTGCTGAGTAAAACACACCATTCTTTCCAGAGCAATAACTAGATTAAGTGCTATAGCTGTTCTACTGCAGTGAAGAAGTTGGGAAGAGAATATTCAAAGGTTATTAATTTGGGGTTAAATTCAGACATGTTAATGTATTCTCAAGCATTATAATTTTATGGGGTCTTATTGGCTGTTATGACTTCATCTGGGTAATGGCTGTTGGGTAATGGAATAAACACAACTGTTCCTTTGGTGAGTCCTTGTGTTCAGCTGCTCTGTTAGTCAGGCTGTAAGGAGCAGAGCACTGGAGACAGGAAAGCTGCGAGTCTCTCTTTGTTTTGGTGGTCTGAGTTAGTTCAAACTCAAACCACCACAGATACAAGGATGAGTCCTGAGAGGTGCTCAGCCAGCTCCTGCTTTGAATGAACTCACTTTCTGGTTTCAGAACGCAAGACAACCAAAAAATTGCTGAATTTCTAGCTTAGGGTTTCTTAGATATTTACACAGATTTAGTGTATAATTGTGGAAGATCTTGAGCTCTGTCAAACCTTCCTCCTCCAGTCTGTATCCCTGTGAGTCAGGCCCTCCTCGAACACTGCTCTGATACAGCGGCACACCAGGTTTGTTTATCCTGCAGCATATATTGGACAGAAATATGGAGAGGGGAATGTCTGTATCTCATTAGGCATAAACTTGCTGCTATAAAAGTAGGCCATTCCACCACAGGGTTATTAAAGATCATTAGTCCTTTGGCACCCATACCATGTTCTTGCTGAATGCTGCATGATTCCAGGACGTACAGGGTAGAACAGAAAAGCATTTGCAGTGCTTGTTGATGCTTCTGCTTCTGGTACCACATGACCAGGTCTGAAAGAATGGAACAATGAACAGCTGGAGATCTCATGTCTCAGGACCCTCCACTTTGGAGGCTAAAAAATGTGCAGCTTCATGCACTAAAATACTCTTTGGGATTTAGTTCCAGAGCAGGCCATTATCACAATAAGTGAGGCTAAACAAATAAATAGCATTACACATATTTGCTACACTTAAGGAAAGAAGGGGTGTTTATCTGTGAAATTCTTGCAAAGTGTGTCCCAAGGAGCTATTCTAACTCTGGGTATGTTAAAATTGTTAGAACAAGACCTTCTAGCCCTATTGGAGTTTGCATGATCCTGTCTGGATCATGCCTGGAGATTGGAGTTCCTGTGTCTTCCCTGAGAAAAGCAGGCATTAAGTATCAGAGAGTGTTCTCATACCTTGTTCCCCTCACCCAAAACAGCCACCCCTAGCAAAGAGACACTGGGAAGGGTCGAACAGGCAGTCCTAGACACAGTGGATTACCAGGAAGTATCTAGTCCTGCCTCCCACGCTGACCTTTGAGTAACAGCAGATGTGTGTGTCTGACCCGGGGTGACCAGCAGTAACCTACACCACCACCACGCATTGGTGGCTTCTGGAAGTGTGTGCCGGAGCAGCAATCCCAGCACTGCTCTGTTCCCAAACAAGCCTGCACTCTTGCAAGTGAAGCTACTTACCCCATGCTGAGGAGGTGTGAGAAGCCTTCAGCAAGGCTGATGTTCACTAGTAACACACTGTAATGCAGCCCGTCATCTAATGGATATGAACAGTTTTATTAAAGCTTCCCAGGCCATTCCTGTCTGAGAGTGGAACAAAACCAAACCAGGACACGAGGATTTTCGACATAGAGGAAGTAGAGTTGAAATCTAAAGCAGCTTTAAATCACTCAGTCTGTGGATCAAAGTGAAACCAGGATTTGGGAATTTGTACTGACACTAAAGAAACTTCCTCTCTGAGACAGCAGGAGATGGTATCTTTAAAGAACACTACTCCTGAGAAGGATAACAACCATAGAAACTCTCTGTCCGCATAGGAGTAACAGCACACTAGTCAGAGGGGTTGGCAGGTTCCTCATAAGGGATCTGCTGCTTCAGGATTCACAGTGAATTTTCCAGGTGGATGTTGGGATACTCTCCTTACCGTGAGAGAAACACCAGAGAGCACATCAAAAGAGCAGCTGGAAAAAGAACCTTGGAGTTGAGCTATCAAGAGGCATGGGAAGAGGCTAAAGTGACACAATCTGTTCAGATCAGAGACCTTCACAATGCCCAACTGGACATAAGCTCCTTTAGGCAGATCTCAGCCAGTGAAATGAAAACGCCAAATATTCACAGGCTGAACTGAATTATCACTCCATCAAGTTCTTAAAAGTCAAGAACAGTGAAATACTGAGAGTCACTTGTGCTCTCCTTTTTCTCTGCCCTGGGAGAGCAGGTGTGGGCAACACAGGTCAGAAATCAGAGATAATAGTAGGACCCACAGCAAATGAAACAAACTCTTGGTAGAAAAGATTAGAAAAGCTGAATTCATTAAGACTTTAATGGATTGGGAAGATTTTTAAGATTTTTAGAAAATTATGCAGACAGTTTGAGTAACAAAATTTGGCAAGGGACAGAAAATACATGACAGGATACATGAATCACTAGATTTTGCTTTAAAACTGTTCAAGCTATCTAATCTATTCTTTTAACATAGAACACCTGAGATGTCAGACTTCTGTCAGATCCCAGGTACAGAGCAGAAAACCTGCAAGTCTGTCTTCTGACAAGGCTTCAAAGAAGGTTTTGTTTTGTTCTTTTGTAAACATGAATGGAGTTCTGGCTGCATCTACTGCAATTTTAATTAAAAAAAGAAAAATTGTAAGGTGTTTTTTTCCTCTTTAAATATTTAGCGACACTATCAACGTGAAGACAGTTTGAAAGGCTCTTTAGGTTCTCTATTATTCAACTGTGTTTACAGTTACATGGGGGAAAACTGCAAGATCTCTTTCCCAACCTCAGCTTGAAAATTGCCAAAACATAGCATAGAATAGTGTGAGCTAAATTTATCCTAATGTAAAATAACACACAGCACACCAGGGAAGCATGGATAATTTAAATACTGCTTTATTTGAAGACAAATAGCGTGCTAAAGAGACTGGGATACCAGGTTGGAAAGAGCTGCAAGAAGTCTTCAAGTCCTGTAAGTGGGGAGAGTTGTCTTTCCCTGTCAGGAAGGTTCACTTGTGAGATGAGCTGTAGAATTTGGAAATTTTAGTCAAGTTTATAACTAATCTTCCCCAGGGAAATGAAACCAAAACAGTTTTGTGATCTTGCTGGGCTCTACAGCAAGAACAACTGAACAAAATGGCAATCTTTCCAAGGTTGCCATTTCAGACCATTTTTCTGTCAGTAGGTCTGAGAGGGAACACAGATCAGGCTAGGGGCCTGGGTGACATTCACCATGTCCAGCCAGAGATTTCCTTCTCCTGTTAAGCAGTAAAATGAAGGGATTTGGTGATAAGACTTACAGATTCTCATAAATACAATAACAGGATAGTTTCTTAAGAATAGCCAGTTGTTTAGTCATTAAAATTAATGCACAGTGGCGATACCTTTGCAGTTAACATTTGAAAACATACAGATACTACAGTGAGAGAAGGACTCCAGAAAAAGCAAAAAGTCAATGCTGTCAGCTATCAAAGAGGCCTGTGCTCTGTCCCTTCTCATTTCACCAAATGTGACTGGAAAGAACCCACAAGATCATTGAAGCCCAACTCCTGGCCCTGCACAAGATCACCCAAGGCTCACACCACATTCCCAAGAGCATTTACCACCTCAGGTTTCAGTCTGTAAAGTTTGGAACCCCAAGTTTTATAAATTCTTATCTTGTCCAATTCAGAGTCACAGCTACACATTTATATACAAGAAATGTTTTCCATTCCAATCAGAATTCTACTCCAACTGTCCTGCCAGCTTCTGCAGCATATTAAAGAGGATTATAAGGAAATCATCACAAATCAGTGAGATTACTGCAAGAGGCAGTAACTACCGATCTTGGATTTAAGGATTTGTATGAATTGGCTTGACCAGCTTTAAGAATTAAAATACTTACTCTTTCATGATATTAATATCAATTTTACCAAGTTTGAATTCAGACCCATGGAAGTTGTGTTAGAAGTTTAAACTACTTATTAAGAGATTAAAAAAGGCCCTTCTCTCCAAAGTCTTGTTAGTCTGATTCTAACAGGACTGGATTATCAGAAATTACTGTCAGTGGGAATCAATGCTTTTTAACCAAAAGTATGATGGCATTTCTTTAGTGGATACATACCATCAGCAGAGGCCCAGTGCAAAGTTGTGGGAGATGAGAAGATCCTCCTGCTGCTCCTGCAGCTCATGGAGCTCCCTCGCCTGCCCTGTGGGACACGGAACCAAAGAGCACGACCTCCAGTTCTGCAGAACTGCTGTTTCCATAAACATTTATCTTTCTTATTTAGGTTTCGGTTTTTTAAGATGTGAACTTCACTGATCCAAACATGGAATTGAGTAGTATGGGCTCCCTGCAGACACTGAGCACTGGTTAAAAATGTTTCCTGATTGTGACAAACTTCTCACAAGTAATGCTAGCCAGTTCTTTGGGAAGTATTCACTGACGCCATCTTCCTACACGCTGATCCTCTCACCCAGTTATTGCAGGATCAACAACAGAAAGGTCACCACACTTGTTTTTTGTTTTGAAAGAGAACCTGAGTTACTCAAACACTGGTGTTATTCCCAACCAACTGCATTTAATGAACATTCTATTATTTTTTTTCTACAGTAGATATAAATAGAGCGTGTTATTCTGGGTTACTACGGTAGTTGTGTTTAAATGGGTACAATCTGGGCAAGAAAGGTTAATTCCTCTCAAAACCAGAATTAATTGGGTTGGAGAATCTGTAAACATTATCTCATGCTCTTTTTTAGTCATCTTCCCTACAGTTTAGGTAACAGCCTTGGGATCTTCAGTGCTTCTTTTAATATCTGTGTAAATGTTAAAAGGAGCAAAACTTCTAAGTATTAATTTTTACACATTAACTACTTTTTCAACCAAACATTTGTTAATTCTTTAGCCTGGCAGCCAAAACCAGAAACAGACAAGTCAGAATTTAAAACAAAATAAATTACCAGAAAAAAACCCCAAACAACTGCAACCAATCCAAGTTTAAAAAGTGCCTAGAATAAATGCTCTGACTGTTCCACATATATTTGTGCAACTATTTTGGAGACATCTAAGCATAGAAAGGCGATAAAAACTTACAGGAGGAAATACAAATCAGGACACAGAAGTCAACATTTTATGTGGAATTACATGTAAAATCTCCTCAATTGCAGTAAGGTCACTCTTAGGGAGAGACAGACTGATTCTTCAACTTATCAGCATCCCGTATTTATCCTGCAACATGAGAACCTGTTACTCCAAAAGTAACAGCTCAGCCTATGAGGTTAATCCTGACTTGGCATCTTCTCCTGCAGAGCATTTATCCTGAGAATGGAAAACCCATAAAACATCCCAGAAGTCAGAGTACACAGAAAGCTGAGCAAAGCCAGCTGTCCTCATGCCTAAAATCCATTTGATTTTTTTTTTTCCCCAGGACGAAAAAGGGTTTCTTTTATTCTAATATACTGCTTCAGTAGTCCAGCCAAGGCTCACTGCTCTCCCTTGGTGAAAATCCAAGAGATTGTTTGGATAAAGGCTGTGCAATATTCATCTGTAGAAAATCAGGAGGATCTCTTTTAGAAAAATGGAAGTTCCAACATAATTTTCTGGAAATGAATAGAACTCCAACTGAGGTATGAACATTTTTTTTTTAAATCCCCACCAGACACCATCATCCTTATTTACTTTTCAGTAACAAGGAACCTGCTGTTCCTTGACCTCTCGTTAAGGAAGTGGTCTCTGAGCACAGTAGCATGGTCTTTAAACAAATCATGTTCTATTTTTGGAGTTAGACCATATTATAATAATAGTCTTAATTATCACTTACAAGGCACAATTACTGTCCTACCCATACTGTGAGCTAGTAAGAGTTTTGGGTTGTTTTTTTTTTTTTTTTTAATACATGCAAATTGCAAGGTACGGGCTCACTGAATGAACTGCAATGATGAAATAGATGAGGTACACAAATCATGTAAGTATGAATTCCTAAGTGGATTTAAGAATTCATAATTAGAAAAGACAGATATTTAGCTCAAAAAAGTTCACAATACCCAAGTTAAAATAATGCAATTTCATGCAGTGAGAAACTTTTCCTCAAGAGGTGAATAGCAACAAAATGAAAGGCACAATTTCTTGATTGACATAAGGAAACAAACATGTCCAGCAGCACTGTTTTCTGCATGTCTCTGTATTCCATATCCAAGTCTTCGACTTTTCAACAAACCAATGCCATCTGAGCTTTTCCTCCTCTGTCACCCAGGCACACAGTGGTCATGAACAGCTCAGCCTCTACTGCGCTGCCATTTTTCCAGCAGGACAGGAGAGTCCCCCGCTAGTTTGTGCCCCATGGCTGCAGACACCACACAGAGATAAGAGGTCATCTCCAAGTCAGACAGAGGTCAGCATAGATATTTAAGGCCTATTAATACCATCCTTTCACAGTGCTTTTGAATTAACATCAGACAGTTTCACGAACAGAAACATGCAGCTGTTACCTTTTAAATAACAGACACACCACTTGGTGTTCTCATCAGGTTTCCCACAAGCACTTGAGGAAAAAATGGGTCCATATTGCTTCAGCCTTTGAATTGAAATGGTTGCAGTGAATCCCAAAACAGGCCAATGTGGATCTTGCGAGTGCTGCCTGTGGCACAAACATCACTGCCACACAACCACACATGTGAGATGTTAAGTGACAAGACAGCAGAGAAATCACGACCTCCCTGAAGTCCTCTAACTCTGCTCACAGATAAACAATGAACACAGGCACAAATGGTTAAGAAAGCAAAATTTATAAGGAAGCCTAAAGAAATAATGAAGTAATGCAATATTTAAAATTACTTTAAGTAGCTCACCTTCACTTTAGAATTAAAATGCTGGCAAAGCCTTCGTGAAGATTTTATAAACTCCAACAGTTCAGCAAGAAACTCTGTCATTAATTCTTAGTACATACAAATAAATTATTCATTAGTACAACTCACATTTGGGTTTTATTATACTCTGTAAAATATACAGGAATCTTGAAGTACTGAAAGAGTGCAGGTAAATACAGTATTCAAGCAGTTACTATTTCTATGTACATGCTCATTAATTCTTCAAAAACCCCACAAAATTATCAAATAGATCAAAATATTGTCCCATGTTTCCACACTATGTTCAGAAAAGCAGCTGTTAATTTACAATATCAAAGATTTCCAGTTTCACAATACAAAAAAAGGATAAAAATGAAATTGGAATCAGTTTGTAGTAATTTATTTGTACTTTGCCAGGACACGCAAGGATTCCTTGCATGTACATAAACAAATTCACTTGAAAAGTAACAGTTCTAGTTAAAGCAGAGCCAAATAAAGTAAATTCATATTTAACAGACAAAACTTCAGCTTACTTATGTCAGTTTTTCATTCTTCAGGCAATTAAAAAACCCCACAGTAGTCTGTTATAAATTAAAAAAAAAAAAATTTTGGGCAAGTCTGAACTACATTACAGGGACCTGTTTCTGCTGTTTATTTTCTAAATGGAGCACAACAAGATACACAGCTCTTCCCACAGACCAGACACTGTACTTTTTTCTCTAATAGGGAAATATACTTTTAAATTCACCTCCCCTCCTCCCTCCCCCCTCTGTAAATCTGGGATTAAAAAAAAAAAAAAAGTGACAGGGATATACAATTTTAATCTTACATACAGATTTATGACGTAAGGAAGTAGATAAATTACTGAACAGAACTCAGTCACAACAGGGTTATCAAGACATTTCAATTCAATTTTTTTATGCAGTTTCATAGTTTCCAAGTTACTTGTGTATTTTTAAATTAAGAAAAATTCCATCCAAACCCGAAAAGTTAAAAAAAAAAAAATCTGTAACTGTGCAACAATTACTTCTTTCCTCCCACATCTCCCACCCCTTCCTCCCCTTATTACACTGTACATTTTCCACCCTGACTTCACCTTGTTAGCTGGTTTAACTTTAGTATTATAAAAGTATGACAGATCATTTTCATTTTGCCTAAAAGAAAAAGAAAATAAAACTTAAAAGCACATCTGCTTTCTTTCATGGTACATTTAATAGTGTCGGAAGGCTTTCAGATGATTAAAAAAAAATAAAATTCAACATTTAAACCCAAATCTAAGCTTCTTTTCCAGAAGTAATTAAGGTTTGGTTGAAGTAACTTCTCAAATAACCTATTCCAGTTTTCACAAAAACGTATTTAATTAAAAAAATCTTTAAGTTATTTGGTCCTTTGGCAATTTGCAGCACAAACAATGCCTACTGTACCAAACTCATTTATTGCCTTCAAAATGGTTTTAATTTTACTGAGAGCATTTGAATCTAGCATCCTTTGTCTTGTACAATAGTGCTGTTCATTTACACCAAGCTGGGTGCCCAGTCTGCAGGAATTACTCCCGGCACCAGAAACAGAACGGTAGAATAGTTAAATAGAACAGTTTTGACATTCTTTCTTTATTTATTTTTTTTTGCCATGGATTCAAAGTATTTATTCAAGAATTTATGCTTCTTCTGCAAAATATGTTCTTAAAAATCTTCCTAGAGTCTCACAGATTTTTTTTTATATTCAACCACAATAAAAAACATCTTCTCAAAGGTGTGTCCTTCTGTATTCAAACAGAAACAGCTTTCTGATAGCACGAGTCTGACCTTCCAGAGTGAGGGTTCACTCAGACCTACAAAGAGTATCTTCTAATAGGTCTCAGAATCTGAGTCATTGAGCTCCTCTTCTTCTGTGTAGGGGTAGCCACCTTCCCTGCCAATGTTGTTGAAAGTACAGTAGGAGCTGTGGTCACTCCTCATGATTGGCAAGGAATCGAAGGTGACAGTTTTTGAGGTGTTGGTGTAATGATTAATGGCATTGAAGGTGAGGGAGGGCAATGTGCTGCTCGATGAGATAGGCATCATGGTGGCCAGGATGAGAGCCAGGCAATCGGCCACGTCCTTGTTGGGCGCGCAGGCCAAAGCCGGCGTGTAACCTACAAATCAAGAGAAAACAAAACCTTCATTTAAAATAAAGACAACGGACAAATTTCTCCAAGTTCATACAATCTTTCAGCTGCAAAAGTATTTTGCATGGCTTAGTTCCACACTGTTCGAAAAACCAAAAAAATTGAAATAAACGCATTATCAATTAGTATTTTTAAACTTCTGGTTAAAAAAAAAATCTTGAAATTAACGGACTTTGAAAAAAAGATATAATTGCTTTGTTAAGCACAGCCAAACACTCAAGGCCAGTGAGAAAAGCCCAGATCTTAAAATGGTGAGGAAGTCACCTGGCTGAGGAGAAACAACTAGAAGCAGCCAACAGGGATAGGTGACGGCATTCGCTAAAGAGCCTACTGCACAAACTACAGCTCAAATGTTTCTTCATCCAGAAGCTCCACAACAACTGTTCATCACAGACAGTTACTTCAGTAACACTGTGCTATCCCAGTAACAAGCTGGCTAAAGGGTCAAGGCCAGTCAATTGAAAAGGCAGAGTATAGTTAACCTATACTTTATTACAATATTCAATAATATAAATTATAAAGCCAATGCCTAATTTTTATTAGCACGGTATCAATTAAGAAATCCAAAGAAGTTTGAGGAAATGCCAGCTGGGTTAGCAGGCTAGAACTTGCACGACACCTCTTGGTTGCCCAACTGGTCCAACCAAACTTCTGCCAGGCATTGGTGCTGTGACAACCCCCAAATGCAGGAGGTCGGGCTACGGAATGATTTGCAGCCAGGTCACGTAGCTGTGACATTTCTTCTGGGTTTCTGTGGCTCTAATAATCCTCCACCATTGTTCCTTCTGCAGCCTCCCCTTCTGTGTACTTGCCTCAATTCATTCAACATCAAGAAAAATGCTTCAAATTCTCCTCAGCGGAGAGCTGTGCATTGCTCCTGACTCAGGCTTAACCATTTGGACGGCGCCTGAAGGTGAGTTCTGGCACAGGTCTCAGTGCATCTACAGCACCAAGGGATTGCACTTGGTGGTGCCACTGGCAGCACTAAAAGCAGGGCAGTCTCCCAGGTACAACCACAGATCACAGCTAATTCTGCTGCCAAGAGCAGGACAAGTTCCCCTCCCTGGCTCCACCCAGCAGCGTGTGCCAGGTCACCCTGCAGCCTCTCCCACTGCGTGGGACACAAATGCCCACAATGAGCTCAAAAGGAAGACTCGGATTCAGGTACCTTTGGGAGTCTGAAGTCCCGCACTACCCTGAGGACCACAGCTTTAAGGTGTACAACATCCAAGTAAAAAGCACACAAGTAATTTTAAATAATAGATGGCTTTAACGCAAAGTGCATGGTAGACTTCTGTCCAGACTTTAGGAAGGCAGGGAAAACAAGGCAATGCTCATTCTACCAGCAAGTGTTTCAACTACTTCAAAGGAATCATCTTTATTTTAGAAGTAGGTCCAGATCAAGTTTTAGGATAGAGCTCAGAGCAGTTACTGTATCGTACAACTGCACATAAGTATTAAACCAGTAAGCACATTATGGAAAATAACTGTAGCTAGAAATTATGAAAACAGCAAGCAGGGACAGTCTTGCAGTTGAGCTATTACTCGCCCAGGACAGACTTTGTGCTTGATGCTTTGAACAGAGCAAGACAAGAGTCCCTGCCCAAAGGAGCACACAATCCAAGGAAACACAGATAAGTCAAGCACAGAACGCACCAGCTGACCATGCGATAGGGCCGTACAGAAGTGCAGCGCAGCGGATGTTTTCATTGTTAGTAAGGTACCACAGCACTTAAACAGCTCAGAGTTAACAGTGACAGTCTGCAGAAGAGATACATTTTGAGAGGATTCAGAAGCAAGGGCCAGAGCTCGCCACACCTGGATCATGACTGCATTTCAGGCATGTAAGGCAGAACAGAAGGCTCAGAACTGATACTCAGATGCACACCATTTAATATCTACAGTTGCTGGAGGTTGTATGAAGGTAAGATGACACACAAAGTAAGTTTATTCAAGCTGGTCATATTCAACACCATTCCTTTCACTAATATGACTTGATAAAAGTTCAAAGAAGAAAAACAAGCAGTCACCTGCTATTTTTACAGGTTTTGTTTATTTGTTTGTTTGTCCCCTTCCCCCCTCCCCCCTTTTAAAGACTTCTAGGGTCTCGAATACTCATGTTCCTTCTGCAGCAGAGCATCCCAGTTCATCAAAAAAAAGGTCAATGTAAGGATTAAACAAAATACTCGCTTCTGTTAAAAGTTCTCTGTTCTCTAAAAGCTGTGTTTATAATTAATACACAATTGTAGGTCTCAAGCTCCTGGCTTTCATAAGCAGGAATGAAATACTCCAATTTTATTCTTGCCTTAGACATAGCAAGATGAAGTAACTGCTTACACCACAGAAGACTGAACACCTGTGTCCTCCACCATATTAACTTACATTAACTCCACTATATCAAATTCAAATTGTAAGAACAAATTGTAATTTTATGGCACTTAACTGCAGAGTGATAATTCATAAGTCAGGGAAACAGCAGATATAAATACTTTATATTTCCTTTGAAGATGATGTTGGTAAATGAACTGACTCCACTGAAATACTCTTATTCAGCCCTCCTATAATTGTCCCCACAATCTGCACTTGTACCTGCACAAGGCTTCACAGAACAACAACAAAATATTTACTATCTTCGTTTGTAGATCTGCTTCAATAGAAGCAGAGTGAGCTGGGGCAGCATCCTTGCACAACAAAAACCAAGAGTCTGCATGATGGACACTGACTTAAGGCTGGGCCTCCCCCTGCCCAAACACAGAGCTGCTCCCTCCCCTGGGGCTTGAAAGTTGCCAGGAAGGTGTCTACAGGAAAATCAGAGGGTTATTAATGTGGTCAGTGCAATGAGAGTTCTCAGGATCAACTGAAAGAGGTATTAACACTGGGAAAGACATGAGAGTCTGAACATTAGTTCTTAAAAAAAATGACCACTTTAAGAGATGCTCTGTGACAAAAGCAGTGTGATTCCAAATTTAGACTTTTAAAAAGCTTTTCAACTATTTATAAACTGAAATACAGGTAACTAGAGCGATGCTGGTTTTTTTTCAAAGCTCATGTTTTTCAATAATGATCTATAGATCAGATACAGCAGCAGAGGACTCAGTTTATACAGCTATAGATACAATATATATAGAGACTGCTTGCAAAAAGTCAATATAGTTTTTACAGAAAGCGACAAATTCAAAGACAAAAAATGGATCACCACTCCATAACCACTAAGGCTCTGCTGGTTACATGTTCCATATATCAAAACAGGCTTCCATGTAAAACACTAAAACATTCTAAAACTAAAATTAAACTCCCATATCATCTAATTCTGTATGAAACGCCAATGTTCTTTGGCAGATCACTGAACTTATCTGGACTATGCTAAAGTAAGAGAATGTCAGTGTTGTGATCCAAAATATTCCACTGCTTATTTCTTCAGTCAGAAAAAGAATTCCTCAAGGCTGCTTGATATATTCTCAAGGCTGCTTAAAATTTTATAAACAAAGCAATTGCTATTAGAAAGAACCACGGTGAGGAAAAATATCAGATAGCGCTCAGACATACTTTAAAATTTAAAATGTGAGCAGAATTAAAAAGATTTTTAAATCCCCAGTCTGCCATGGTACTTTGACAGAAATGTTTCTCCTCTGTTATGTCAAAGATCCGTCCTAACAAGGGACTGGCTGGCTGTATATGAGAAGCCCACAAAAATGCAAATGTCTCCAGTCAGCATACATGTGATGAGAAACAAAAATAAAAAAGATATATCATGCAATCTTTTCATTTCAGGGGGTTTCTTTTAGCACTTACTCTTCTACCCTATTTTAGGCAAGGAATGATCTTTAAGTCACCCATGTCACTTTAACCAGTGTAATTTGAGAAACACACAGAGAAAGTCACAGTGAACATTAAAAGATGAAAAACTTTCCAAACTGGAAATATAATTAGAACTATTAATTAGGCACATCACTTTTGGAATAAAAGACGACAAACAAACCCAAACAAAGCCAAAAAGCAAACAATCCATTGTTTCAGCCCTCCCCAAATCCCAGCTACTGCTTTCATGGCATAAGAGACAGAGCCTTACACTTTCAAAAGCACAGCTTCAGAGGACCACAGATATCTTACAAGAAAATATGTGAGTTAGTAAATCTGATTTTCTTTTGTTCTTGCAAGATGCAGGATTTATTCTCGTGATAAAGCAGTTACTTCTTACTCCTGTGTGCCAAAAAACTCTGAAGAGCCAGAAGCTTGAGAACAGTGAGCTGTAAATCATACTAGCTTTTAAAAGCTAGCACTGATATACCTACTGTGACAAAACAAATAGCAATTCAATCCAGCTTCTTAACAGCTGAAAGTTATATTTTACTTTGAGCATTGTTTTTCTGACCATTTTTGGTGTGCCAAAGCTAGTGCATTTATAGGTGCATCATAAAACTACTTTTATAGTGCATCATAAAACTACAAATGCAAACCGAACATTTCTGTGCCGTGACCTGCATCGTTCTGAAGGTTTTCACTCTCCCTGCACTTCTGCTGCTTTGCTAAAATGATCCGGCACCAACACATTTTTTTCTGTGAGGGCAACCTACTGCAAGGCTCAAACTCAGAAGTTTCTCGAGTTACTGCTTTTCAGGGAGTTGAGTTTAGAACCACAGTTCCTTACAGGGAAACAAAGTGAGATTTTTCTTACCATTTTCATCTACAGCAAGTACACTTGCTCCCTTCCCTAAAAGCTCTTGAACTACAACCGTTAGTCCATTTCGAGCAGCAACATGCAGAGGTCTGTGAAGACAAGCAAACTCATATATAAACCTTAGAACAAGTCATTGAGTAAGATAGGTAGCTTGCATCTAGTTAATTGTAATACTTATACTTCTATGTTATTTACACATTTTATAAATATTGTACATGTAATAGCCAAGATGGGAAACTCAGCAAATCTCTTCTTATTGCAAAGAAACTCTACAATACCAATTGTGAACTTTCTTCGTTCCATGGCAGCGCACAGTGAGGAAGCAGCTGCTAGTAAAGATGTGCCTGCTTATGGACTTTATCACGTTAAAAAGTCAGAAACACTTGGCACCCTACTGTTCATAAATCCCCCACTCAACTGCTGTAACAGATACTGTCACATCTGAGAGTTACTGCATATCACTGCCATCAGTCACTGGAGCTCTAACAGCAGAATGGCAGTTGTTTGCTGCTACGTGTAAATGCGCATAAGAGATGCAGAAGCACTTCATCAATCTGCCTTCTAGAAATCACTATATTCCATTGTGATTAGAGATGAAAAAATATTTCACAGTATAATGCATGAAGCAAGAAAAGCAGATTACTTTTCAAAACCTCAAACTACTAACCATAAATCAATTTTGTGTTGACTTGCTCTATAAAGGAAAGTGTAGCTTTATCTCAAATATTCTAATTATATCTTTTCAAATGCAACAATTTTCAAAATTGGTTCCCACTGGCTTAAATAAAACCTTACTATCACTCAGCAGGAAACAGAATAATCAGCTTACTTCCCCTTCTGCTTTATATTGCTCTTCATTCATTCTAAAATTGCTGAAGTTGTTTGAATTAACTATAAGCTATATTTTGAGTTGGAAACAAATGCCTTACTTAGACATCAGAAATGCAGAAGATACAAGCAGGAGCAGCTGTATCTATGGGGTTTACATTAAAGTATCAAAAAGTCAAGAATGACCACACCCCACAGATATACCGAAAAATGTACTGTAATTAAAATAATTTTAATGTAGAGACCAACAATTTTAATGCTTATCTTGCCACAAGGAATGACTTTGTTTAAGCCAAATGGAAAGTCAAATTGACAGAAAGTCAATTTAGTTATTAAACATTTGCTAAAGCAGTAATACTTTAAACAACTGTTAAAACCTTGCAACTTATATAAACACTTCACGGAGGTGCAAATGTGTACCTATTTTATCCCATGACATCGCTTGATCAAACTATTTGAGCCAAGGCATGTGGGTGGAATTACATGAGCCTGTGGTAGCATACTTTCCCACATCTGTTCCCATCTCCTTTTTGCTTTTCCTTCTCCCAAGACATCCTTGCTTAAAGCCAGAAATGAGGCCATCAATCCTTTCCTGCTTTCTGGTTGTTTCATGCTTGCCTGAGATGCACCATGGTGAGCAGCAAAAGCAAAGGAAGAATTCTTACTATTTTAACTCCTTAATTCAAGCAGATCTCAGGGAATACTTGGAAGTACTGCATGAGCTTGAATATGGCAAGATTCCAGAAGGGATGTAAGGCCAGAATAATATGTGAGTTGCTTACAAGTTCCAGTGTAAGGTGTTTTTAGTGTTTAGGGTTTTTTTTTCCCCCCTAATTGGACTGTGATAGCATTACTGAAGCAGTCTAATAATTCATGTGCATGATTCAGCTACACATGGTGTGGTCAAGTATTCCTTGTAACACAAATGGATTCTCCAAAAGAAAAAAATGCACAAGAGTTATTTTAGTAGCCCATCCTGATTGGTATGACATACCATACATTTCTAAGGTTTCCTTCTGATTTAGGCTAACCAAATAGGTTTAATTCTACTTGAGAGATGACCTTCAGGAAGGTCTAAGAATAGTGTATTCTCCATGATATTTAATAGAAAATATTGTTTCATCCTTGAAACATGAAACAGAAAGCATGCTGAAGAATAAAGGCACACTTCAGGCAGTTATTTTTTTTTTTAAAGTAGCTATATTGAAGACCAAGTCTTAGTTAGCCTTAAGTTGTTAAATAAAGTGATTTTTAATTGAAAAACTGGATAATTTTTAAAATAGAAAAATCTCAGTTTACAGCTAATCTCAGTGGATTGCAGTAACTGCACATAGGAATCACAATAATGTAAGTTTTAGTTATCATCCTATTCAGCCACAAGAAAAAAAAATATCAAGAGCTTTAAATATGAGCAAAACACCATTTCAATTCCAAGCTGTTTCAACTCTTGGTACCTATTAACAGTTAAAATTCAATGAATTTTAAAAATAAATTCTGAAAAATATTCCTCTTTATGAGCAAGGTACACACCAAGGACTCATCCTTCAAACACCCTCGCTGCTGATACGTACGTTTGCAAGGCTGCATTGGTGGCATTGATGAGGTTTCTATCCGTAATCTTCTCCAGGATTAACAAGGCACTAGTTTCATGACCCTTAACACAGAACAAACATCTGTCACGTAACAAATATTCTTCACAAATTGCTTTGAGTGTTTTCTCAAAGTAACAATACTTTCAAACACTGCTTGATAACACAAAGTTCAGCACTGCTGAGTCAGACCGTGCACACACCTTGCTGCAAGCCAAATGGAGTGCTGTGTTCTTAGAACTGTCTTGCAAAGTCAGATCAGCCTTAGCACTGCTAACCAGCACCTCTGGGGAAATAAAGACTTGAATTAACTAAAAGCATATTCCTTAAAATCTAAACGGCAAAATGAAAACAGAATTTTGACAAAATGTATTCACAAGGAGGTCAACTGTAAGGCTACTTCACCTTACTGTGGTAAGATTAACAAAGCTAAGAGCAGAAATATATAAAGCTTTCTCTTTACCAACTGTATTCGTCTGTCCATTTTCTGCAGCCATCATTAAAGGTGTTTTCCCAGAAGAATCTACAGCATTTACTTGAGCACTGTGACCAAGCAGAAGCTGTAGACACTCAACGTGATCTGTAAAAGCTGCTGCATGCAGAGGAGTTCTACAACAGATCAAAAGACAATATGGCCATGTTCAGCCACGCTTTCTGCTGTATTCAAAGGGGCATCCCTGGCTGTGATCCTACGAATAAAAGAGACTCTGCAGTCTCTCCCACTGATCCTTTGCAATCAGTATTGCTGGAGTTGTGACTGCTGCCTTTAAAAAGCCCCTTTCTAGTTTCAACTAACGCCACCCACACAGTTTATAATAGAGACACAATTTGATTCAGAAAAAACAAAAGGTGCATAAAGCTCTACCCACCAAAGAGATAAAATTTAAAACATGCTCTAAGTTGCCTGTATAATAAAAAGCTAATTCAAGTTTACTGAATCAGAACAGGATTTTAAAAATCTAAAATTTATTTCTAGCATAGAATAAAACAAAAACCTTCAAAGAATAAAAGCAGGGAAATGAGGAATTAACGCTAAGTAACAAATACAAAACACCCTGAAGAATTTAGCACAGCCACTGTATGACATTACAAACACTTTCTGCATTTAAACTCTTACCTTCCTTTCGAATCTGTTGAATTTACAATACCAGCACCTAGTGTATCAATTAACATTTCTGCAGCACCTTCATTGTCATTTATCCTATAATGAATTAAACAGACTGTTACTTACAGAATGATAAATCTTTTGTTAAATACAGCAATGAAATTTATGAAGAATAATTTTGCTCTTCCTTACACAGCACAATGCAAGGGACTGAAAGAATTTCCTTCCATTTTCTGAAAAACTTCCTGTTCCAGAAGCAGCTCTACACAACTGTCGTGACCTAAAGCAAATATAAGAGGTATTGAAAAGCAGGGAAAAGGTCTAACTATGGCTTACAATGAAAAATATGTATCTGAATTAGATTAAGCAGTACTGTACTTGAAAGTTTCAAAGAAAGATTGGTTATATTCAACAGGGCTACATTTAGGAACCAATACATTCTTAGAATCCTGAAAATCAAACTGACATGCAATACTGTAAACTTTATGAAATTTATAAGGTGTCTCATGCAGTCTGAAGAACATCCAGAACATCTAATTTAATTCTTTACACCTCAACATTTCAAACTCTTCCGTACATTCACCACTTTGTCTGCATGAAAACGACTCCACCTTTTGAGGTTTATTTTTGTTCCACATTTAGTTGAAATTATCACCCAGCTGCAACAGCTCAATAGTTATTCACTTAATAA
This sequence comes from Tichodroma muraria, assembly GCA_013390105.1. NCBI lineage: Eukaryota > Metazoa > Chordata > Aves > Passeriformes > Sittidae > Tichodroma > Tichodroma muraria. Next base: position 34,650 of record WAAG01073692.1, read on the forward strand.
TAATTGGTGAAATGAAGGTTTAATCTCTTACTTCCTGATTTTTCTCTATCATGTCGTTCAGAGATGAAATAAAAAACAACCTCTACTATGTTCTAAATGAACACACAGAACAAAACCTTTAGTAAAGGAGCTGAATGATTTTCCTGCATTTTAAGGCCTCCCTCACTCTCAAATCCATGAAAAGTATCAGTGGAGAAAAACTAAACTCTTATTGAATCACTTTTATATACTTGAGTTTCTTATGCCTACCATAGCTGATATGAAGCAAGTTTAAAAACAGATTTAATCTGAAACCATTCCTCCCTATGAAAGTCATTTTTTTGGGATGTGTGGCACATTTCTATTCAAGGGTATTAAGCTGAATTTTTTTAAAGACGCCTTGAGGCATAAAACTAAGATAGTATATGACAAAAATGTAGGACAAAAGTAAACATCTCTTATGTATTACATGTTAATACATTCCTCTTCAAGATCCCCATGTCTGTCATTTTCTCTCACTCACTAAAAGGAAATGAAAGAGGACAGCCGTCGCTTTTGTAAGCATTAGTAACTTCTGCCCCAGCATCAACAGGTGGATCTGGAGCTGTATTTTAACGCATTTACCATTGTAGCAGGCCCAGTGCAGGGATGTATAGCCGTGACTGTCTGCCATGGCAGGCGCCGCATCCACAGACGTCGCTGACTGCAGGAGAGCTCCCAGCACACCTATATGGCCACACGCGGCTGACAGGTGGATGGGGGTCCGGCCCCTGCAGTCTCGGAGCAAGGACTTAGCACCATGTTGAAGCAAAGCTTCCACACATTCCTCATGCCCAGTAACTGCCTGGGAGAGGGAGACAGGAAAGGGCCAGTTTGAAAACATTCAGGTATATAAGCCAAGGTGTAGAACTAAAGCAAGCAAACCTCAGGCAAATTCTTGCATTTTTAAGGCATAACAAAATAAACGAAATAAGTTGTTATTTTTATTCCTGAAGAAAGCCATTCTGTTGGGAAAATAGCAATGTATTATGATATTTATGACAGACTATTTTCTTGGAATAACACTGAATGAACTACTAATCTCTAGGGCTCATTCAATTGTCTTATCTGGCAGACGCTAGAAACAAAATTTTTGGCATGTGGCATGCATCATGCTTTTCTTCCTCCCATTAACACTACCTTCCCCCCAACAAAAAACTGTACTCTAGTAACTCTCCAGTCAACACCTGATTAGTAAGATTAGTAGGTTCTAGGAGACCAAAGGAATTCTGAGGTAAGTAAACAGGCAGAATGCACCTCTTGAATGCAACTAAAAATACAATTAAAAATTAAAATGGCAACATGAGAATAATGAGAAATTCATTGACACTACATATTAAGTCTTTACTTGAAATTAGCACGTAAGAAACTGGAAATGAAAGAAAGGGAATATTCTCTTACCCCTCTATGTAATGCTGTCCTTCCCCACTTATCTTTGGCATCTACATTTGCTCCTTTGTTAAGCAGTGAATAAACACAGTCAGTGTGCCCATTGAGAACTGACAACATCAGAGGAGTCCTAAGCAGAGACAAAAATAAAGTGGAAATTTACACTTGGAAATTTAACAGACTAGCACTCAGCTCAAGTGTAACAACTGCTATCCTTCCAATCAACACTGTTAAGATTTACATCATCAATGACCTTCCACTCATTTGCTTTTTAGATCTGAGAAAATAAAGTAACATGTCCCAGTTCAGAAGTCCTGATTAAGTAACTAGAATCCATTTTCTCAGCATCTGGACAGTAAGACACATTTTAGTTTCCTCCCAAATGAACATTTTTCACTCCCAACTTTATGTTTATTGCAATAATTTCCTTTTAAAATAATTTAAAAATAACTACTGTAAAATATTTGATTTTTTCCTTTTACAAAATGCAGTATCCTGTGTAGAACAGAATGTCCATCGTTTAAACTTACTGTCCATTTCCATCTTGAATGTCCACTGCATTCTGTGGTTCTGCATTTCCTATCAATAGCCGCAAACATTCTGAATGACCATTTGTAGCTGTAAAACATTATAAAAATATGGGGTTTACATTAATTGCCTTTGAGTACAGAGCTCAAACAGAATGGCAACCTACCTGCTCAGACTAAAGCCCATTAGCTTGAAAACCCACTGTACAGCTTTAGCATTCTTATAACTTAAATTAAAATATGAACACTAGAAAATAATTTCAGAAATCAGGTATTCTCAGCTGTACAGTGTTAGAAACAACTGATTCCAACTATCAGTTGCCAACAGATTTTTTTTAATATATATATAAATGAGGTTGCACATATTAAAAGTAATTGGAATGTATGCTTATACAACATACACAAGAAGGAACATTAAAATATAAGGATTAGCATAATTTTTGCTTGTTTTAAGGCACTGGTAAACACATACCTAGCAAATCATAGTCAGATTTTGTTAGCAAGTATAGTGTATACATAGTTATAAAATAATAATGGAAATCACATTTAGAAAGGGGAAGGAAATGTAATGCATAGATGTAATAAACCAAGCAGTTAAAAAAATGGAAAAAGACAGAAAATTGAGAAATCTCATTTAAATGCAACTCATGAAAGATAAATGATTGCTTCTTGGAAGGGAAATTATTTCTGACCTACAGCTGCAGTATTCAGTCCACACAAGCACAGCAACAATTCATGTTTCTGTAGCTGACAGGCATGCTAACACAAGTTAGGAAAGCTCAATCAAATAGAAGAATGCAGCTTGTGCTCATGGACAACAAATTAAGTGGTTAGAATGATGATGTTTTGTACATAATGCTCTTTTTAACTGCAACACTTCTGTAACACCATTACTATAAATGTCAAATTGAATAAGCCTATTTTTAATGTGAGGAAAAAAATATGACTATAATGTGGATTCTAGACTCAGAGAAAGGCAGGCCTAGAGATGTTTTCTAGGAAAGTCAGCAAGAAAATACTGCAAAGGCTTGCTGTTATCTTGAAAATGCTCAGGAAGCATTTAAATCCTTGGGAAAAAAATCGAAGTAAGTTTTCATGTCTCTTCTCAAATTGCCAAAATCCTCCAAGACTCCAGTAATTTTTAGAATTTGCCCATCTAAATTTGGGCGTGCAGCTCGGGCTGCGTGAAAGACAAGGAGAGAAGCAGGGGCATGTCACTGACACCTGGCAGCACAGCCAGTTGAATGGACAAGGACAATGCACCCTTCCAGAGGGAAATGTGGGACAGCACTCCTTGGACTCAACTGTTTATTGGATTAATACTGGTTCCTGCCTGCAACTCTTTTGCTACATGCTTCTCAGCACAGCACATACCTTGAAAGTCATCCTCTGTTCTTAAAGATTATTTCTTAGAACATTAATGACAGAGACTTCTAAACAGATTATCCACTTCAAAAGTCAAAATTTTAGAGGTTAGTGGCTAGCACATACCTGCAGCATGAATTGGGGTCCTCTTTACAACATAATCTTTCACCAAGATTGATGCTCCCTGATTAATGAGCACATCTACACATTCCACGTGTCCCTTAAAGGCAGCAAGATCCAGTGGTGTCCTTCCATTGTTATTCCTCACATCAAGGTCCAGCAGTGACTGTACCAGCACTTCCAGAGCTTGATGGTGGCCATGATAGGCCTACAAGAATAAGAAAATTCTTCAATTTTCCCGTCCTTAACATTTTTCCCTTTCCTGCCAGAGCTACATAAATGAAACTGTAAAGAGACTATTCTTATTTTAGCATGCAGAAGAGCAACTGATGCAGCACATAAGTAGTTACAACAGTTATGACTAATTTAAAAAAAAACACAATTTCAGCAAGAAGGTTGGTGGGTTTTCTCTCTTTTATCCTTTTCAATCAGCAACTGCAACTACTCTCAGAAAATCATCTGTCTTCAATCTGCATAAATGACAGTACTTTGACTACTGCATGTTTCATCGCTTTATGTTGTAGTTACATCATCCTCAAATTATTTCAAGTGAGGAACATAAGCAAACTTAAGTAATTCCTTTTAGCTTTTTACATAAAATATTGAAAAAAAAGCACCTGTGATAAGAATGCAGTACAAATAGCTTTCATTTACCACTATCAAAGATTTTTTACTTTGTAGATACATATATATATTTATGTACTGCATGAGACTCTCTTTGCAGAAAGTACAGTGTGCTTTTTAAATTGCTTTAAATTCAGTGAAAAGATCAAAGCTACACAATGAGCTGGTTACTCTGTATTTTGAATATTTTTGTATAGATAGAATTTCATCACTGTCCTACAAAATTCCTTGTGCAAATCTTTCTTAAAGTATTGAGGACAAACATTTCTCACACTAAACAATTATGAGAGTAAAACAATGTAATGATTAAAAAAGTCATAATTACTTATAGAACAAGTCTTACAAAAGTTTCATTAACATAAATTTTAATTAGAAGATTCCACATGAACGCTGTTCCATGAAGCAAACGTCAAGTGACATGCAAAAATCATCCTGTATACCTCATTCAGGACTATTACTAGTACATATGTTTGCATTTGTTTATTAACCTATTTTGAAAAAATCCAGAATGAATAAACCTGGGCATCAATTGTTTGCTACCAGGTGAGCTGTCATCACTGAAGAACTGAGCACTTACAGCTAAATGCAGTGGACTTATAGGCGCTCTGTTGTCCGAGTCATTCAGCATGTCAGTACCTGATGTTTCCATCAGCTTAGAGAGAGAAAGTCAGAGTGAGTGCAAAAATCCCTCACCTTTGAAAACACTCAGCAATAACTGCTACAGTTTCCCACACACACAGACTGAAAAATAAAGGGGAAAAAGTAGGAAGAATAGTACAGAATTACAGATGCCCTGATCTTCAACCTTTGTGTTTGAAACAACTGCGACGCCTCCCCCACATTCCAACATGTTCCAACCCAAGTTTAATTTTGCATAATAATGCAATAATTCAATGAGAAACTAAATGAAAATTAATATTTTTTTCTGAAGTAGCAATATGAAAGATGAATACAACAAAGGGAAGACAAGGATAGGTGACAGCAGCAGCAGGAAAAAAACCCCCAAACATCAGCCAAGTAAGCATTTTGACTAGGTGAAAAGTCAGCAAGAAAACAATATGAACAGCCAAAAAGCAGGATGGATTTCTCAGCAAAGGAAAACATTTCTCAGAGAGAAAAAATAGACTCAAAAAAAGCAAAAGCATTATAGCATTAAAATAGCTCTGTATATACATTTTTATTTGTGACTTTCAAATATGTTCTAAAGTTTTACTTCTGGGTCTTTTTCAAGACCATATTTAATTAAGTACATTATGTAGAATTAAAACATTCAAAGTATTTGAAGAACACCAAATACATTCAAATGACATTTTCATTATCACATTTCTGTATCACGGTCATCCAACTGTTTAAGTAAAAAACCACATGGCTTAAAAAAAATTCCCATTTAAAAAATATAAAGTCCAATTAAATTTAAATTGTAGTTGAAATAATACATTCATGCACTGAAGAAATGGTTGAATAAGCCTAAAAATAAGCAGTATTTTTAAAGTTACATGTTCCCTTTTGCTCTATAGTAGTACTAAAATAGTGAGAAATAATACACTTACAACATCTAGAGGTGTTTCGCTTGCAATCTGTAATTAAAAATATTCACAATTCATGTTTGAATACATTTAAATATAAAAGCGCAATTTTAATAGAAATACTGAAATTGTATAACACAGCATATCAAATAACATATATATTTTTGCAAAGGGAGTGATAAAAAACTAACTACAACTTATTATCTGAAATTCTATTATGTGGCCACTAGTTACTCTAACTGCATGAACTATTTCATAAGGCACCCTTTCTTTACAGGTTTTCCTCACATATTCATTTGCTCCTTTCAAATGACATTCATGAAATTTCTTGGAAGTTCTCAACGGGATAACTTGTGGTTATTTTATTTCAGTCACCAGCAAAAAAAACTAGCATTAAATTAAGAAACAAACCAAAACTAATATCCCACATCTTCATCCAGTTATCTCTTCATCTGAGAATTTTTCATCCTCTTAAGCCAGTATCTAGCATCCTAGCTCCTCACCTCGCTTCTATTTTAGGAATACCAAATGCTTAAATTTATCTGCACAGACAGCCAAGGTGGAGGAATCCCCTGGCCTCTCCATCACGCCCTGTAAGAGCAGCTGTTACCCCTTTCATCTGGGATATGTTCTCTTACCAGTTCAAGACATAAGCGATGACCATAAGCAGCTGAATAATGAACTGCATTGTATCCTTGCTTGTCTCGGATCCCAGGGTTGGCATCGTTTCTTAGCAAATATTCCAGGCACCTATTCAAATTGACATATGCAACCATGTATCTAAATGCTGAATTTCAACTTAATGCTAAGTGATAAATTGTTCCAATTCAACTGGAAAATAGAATACAGCACACAGGGACACTGATTTAATGTACAGTATTGGCTAGGACTAGAGAAAGCTACCTCATTACATCAAACAAAGGTCAATCACAAAGCTTCAAAATTTGAAATAATCCTTCTCTGCAGACATCCTGCATCTTCTGAGTTATATGACTTGGTTAAAACTAGTGTTTCAGGGCTATTTTCCTCCTAGCTAACACAGCTGCAGTGACCTTTGCTAATATCAGTGATTACTGTTTTGTATGCTTTTCTGCATTAATCCCTTCTGTCTTTTACGTGGAAAGAAGAGAAGCAGTTTTTCATGGTAACATACAAGAGTTACACACACTTCCACTACCAAACAAAAACTAATTTTTTTTTATCTATTTATACAGTAAATACTCAGTTGTTGTCATATTTACATTTTACTATTCCTTACATTCACTAGACAAATTGATAAGCCAGAACATGATCAGCCCAGTTTCGACCACACTCAGCCAGGAGGATGGGAAATGGGGGATTCAAGTCAGCTCACTCTCTCTCTAGTTTTCTGTTTTTAAGAGACTCCATGTGTGCACACTAAATGATTGCAAGCAATAACCCTGCTGTTTCATAATTTTATATTGTCTATCATTTCAGCAACATTTTCCAAAGTCATTATCATGACCTTGAACTTGCTGGTGAAGCCATTTGTTATTCTGAAGTGTACAACAGATCACTACCCCTTCTCTCTGGGATCACTAAATACTTCTTTATCAGAGGTGCACTCTCACTTGCATCATTTTCTGCCCAGCATAAACAAGGACTTAATATGTAGTAAAAAAGGTAAAATTTCTTGAGTTTTAAAAAATAACGTATGTAACACAAGATGCAAGTAACTTTAAAACTAGTTCAGTATAGCTAATAAAAAGCCACTTGTAAAGCATATCTATGTTTTTCATCAATCAATTCGGGTTTTATTTGCCCAGTAAACAAATGCCTGGATTTCATTAATGACAATTGTGCTTGCATGTTTTTATTTGAATTAAAATGAGACTAGATTTCTGAGAACCCAAAGACAAATCAATTTGTCTCATTAAGTAAGAATTACAGTTCTTACATTTCACTTGTCCAATCATCTAACTTTCTTTTAAATTTGGATCAGTAATTTTGTGTTAGCATTCATGGCTCATTAATAAATCTTACACGTCACTGGCTTCAGCACATAATTTCTACAATACACTAAATATGCTGCATGGAGCCAAGCCTACTAAAAATCCTAAAGTACCCAATCTTTCCAGTGCAAGGCAGAAAATTTTTTTTTTTTGCACCCAAGAGAGAGATTACCTTTGCATCTTTCGTATACTTAACTGTCCTCAACAGGTCTCTTAAAGAGGAGATTAATCAAACTTTCTGAAAGCCCAGGTAAATTAAATTTGTTTCCTATGTATTTATTGGTGTACTGCCCATTAGAAAATTATAAATAGAAGCAACATTTTTTTTTTTTCCCTGTAAGATGCTGCTTATTCTACCTCATTCTGAAACCATGCTTTTCTCTCTAGTCTTGGCAAAATGGGGCTTACTGGTGTTTGTTCCAGATCAAAAGCATTTGTTAAAGATACAAAAGAAATATTTCAAACAGGAATAAACTGGAAAATAATTTTCAACAAAAACACCCCCGCCTTTAAAGGTATCTGAACAAAGACCATAAAATTGCACATAAATATCTGGAATTTTATGTAGAGGTTTCCTGACATGTTTTTTCCCAGGCTTCCAACCCCAGTAATCATTTTTAACTTCATTCCTGTTTTGAATGAGCTGAGCAGTACTGGTTTTCCAGCTGTTACTACTCATCTTGGTGCATCAATATAAAAAGCTTCCCCTCAGGCCATTCTGCTTTGCAGCCTGTCTTCCAGAGACCCCGATGTTAATCAGAAGGGTAACAGCCCGTGGGCTCCAGAGACGATGCTTTGAGTTACCTACAAAGCTCTGCAGTATTGTCATCATCGTTCCTGCTCGTGCCTTTTGTAAGACAGATGGCAAAACGACGCCATCTGAAGAACCATTATAGTTTGGAGGTTTTCAGAGCAACTGTGAAGCTAAAATTAATCCTAGCTCAACTTGTAAGAGGGCAATTAAAGTAAAATTATCTCAGCGAGCTCCAGCAGGAATTGAAATTATTTCTAAAAAGCAGCAGACAATTTAATTTTGAAATTTGGCTTTATATAAAAAAGGCACATTCTTCAAATAGAAGTTAAATGGCCATGAAAGTATTCTTTATTTAGCCTTCAAAACCCAATCTGTAAGTTATAGGCCACCTCATTCCTATTGCTACCTCACCCTTTAAAAGGTGCTGCATTAAAACAGGATGATCGGGCATGCAGCAGCGCTTCTCCAGGGAAGGTGTCCCTGTGTGCATGTGGAACATGCTGCTGCACACCACGCCCTGCATGTGTGAGTGTGTGCACAAGAAGTGATGCTCTTCTTGTCCCCTCAATATACCCAGTGTCTGGAGCTTAAGTAAACGCATCACTTTGATGCTACCCATATACACTTTGCATATAAGCATTTAAGTCATTAATAAATATGTCAAATATAACCATTGGTTAGAAAATAAACACATGTAAGAGATAAGTGGATTTATGAAAGATTCTGGATGCATTTCATTAAGAAAAGTGTAACTACATTACAAAAATTTACACTATCAAGAGATGTTTGGCATTACAACATCTGGTTTACTCAAACATCAAATAGATAAAGCATCTTATATTGAAATACTGAGTTAATATCCATCCTTCATTGGAATTTGATTTTAAGGCAAAATGACCCTACCGCCCACAACTAACTTAATCACCCCCACAAAGGATATTTACTGGGGGTAAAATCTTAATCCCACCTGCAGTTGCAGCTGCAACTGCTACATAGCAGATGGGATTAAGAACTCTGTTCCCAATTAATTAATCCCCGATTTAGGAAATCTGCATTATAGGACATACATTTTTTACAATACATTTTCCTGTTGTTCACTTTTTTCCTCTGAAATATTTTTTACATAAACTCTTTCATATACAATGCACACACCACTGTCAAGTTTAATCTTTAAAAATACAAGAAATGCATTTGGCAAATCTGAAGGCAGAACACACACGAAATTCACAGCTCAAATGTTCCTAACGAGAAAGGCTTAGTACAAAGCATGCCACTTACTTCCCATCTGTGTCTGATGCAGCTGCATAGTGCAGAGGTGTACAACCCCTCTCATCCAGGTCATTCACACTAGCTCCAGATCCCACAAGGGCAAACAGGCACTGATAATTACAATTGGCAGCAGCATAATGGAGTGGAGTTCTTTAGTACACATTTAAATAAAAAGTACAATGGTAAATAACAGCAAAATAATATTATAGAGACAGAAAAAGCAAAATAAAGTGAAACTTAAATCCTCCTTACATTTTTAAATAAGTATTTTTGGTGAAGAATGCATCATTACAATATTAAGAATAGGGCCATTTTCTAGGGACCACTTAACAATACTGAACAATATATAGTGGATTTATTTGCCAGCCAAAATATGCACAAGCTTCAAATTTAAGTAAGCTTTGTGTGAATTTTCTCGTGTAAACTTAAGAGAGGGAAATCCAGTTTATGTTGGAAATACTATTTTCTATTAAGTAATTTTAAGGTACATGGAAAAATATGGACAAATCCAAAACTGCACAGCAACTAAATACAGCACAAATAAAATATAACAATTGCACAAACAGACATTTTTAATAAACAAATCACAATTTTGCCTAAGAGAGGAAAACATTATTTATTTTTATCTATACCGACACAGCAGAGGCATTGTTAAATATACCTTGTCTTCTTGTAACAAAACCATGAAATATTATTAGTGATGTATAATCTCAGAGAAAACTCATCCCAGCTTCAAATACATAAACAATTCTTTCAACATGTCAGTTTGGCTAAAATTTTAAAAAGACCAATATGACTCAGAATTCCATTTTCTATTTTTAAAAACAGACTGCTGCTATAAATATCTTGATTTTGAGGAGATGGTCAGGCTCTTTCCCTTAAAATGCCTTTTTCCCATTTCTCTCCACTTTAAACTAATATTTTCCATCTCCTGAATAAATCGCTCTATGTAACACGAACGCTAAACCAAAATCCAAACCAAACCAAAAGGAAACCCCAGCTTTTGATGACAAAAGTTGTGACAGAGAGTTGTTCCTTTCTCAAGAAATACTGGAAGTGGAATTTAAAGCAAAATACAACTTTGAATCCGTAGCTTTTTCTTTAAGTCCTACTCCTGCTCTTCACATCCCAGAAAATCATATTTTCCATGATGTGATGTGAGATTTTATGTGAGTACTGATCCTGCCATCTAAACTTAAATAATCCTATGCTAAAAATAGAAATTAATGTCATTCCAAAAGAGTTCAGAGCTCTAACAGGGAAACAGAAAGGGATGATATCGTGAGAAGAAAAAGGTGAAGCAGGTATGATAAAATATTGGGTATTTTAATAAAAGAGCTTAGAAATAGCCACAGATTTATAGATTTGACTAATACATTATTTGGAAAACATTAGTAATGTCATTGGATGAGAGCAATTTAAACACATCAGGTCCATGTTATAAGGAAAAAAGGTTCACAAAAATTACAGTTGAATGTGAAATTCAGTCTTTAAAAACAAGACTAAACACCTACCTAACAAAACAGGATTACTAAATATGTTTGTGACTTTTGAGAACATATGCTGAAACATAGTTTATTAGAGACTTCATATCATAAAAAAACACTTAAACTGCAACACAGAATTGGCCACATATCAATAAGCTGCTACTGCAATACTTTTAAAGCCCTTTTCAATATTGAAATCTGGGATGTCTTACCTTCCAAATCTGTCCTTTTTGTTGAAGTCTGCACCAGTATTTAGCAGAAGATTTAGGCACTCCAAATTCCTATTAAATTAATACACTATTACTTGTGATTGCAAGTTTTATTTCCTTAATATTGGCCTCTACAAATATCAGAACTGCTACACAGGTACATCTCATACATTAGTTTTAATGGAACTGAACTATAATGTGGAATTTTTGATATATACATTTCTATATCTAAAATAGATACCATAATTTCTGGACCAAACCAATGAAGAATATAAATTATTTCAAGACCACATATATAAATTTAATTGATACCAAATGGCATGCATAAAGCACATAAACATGAACCTAATTCAATAAAAAATTGAATCTTTAATAAACAAACAAACAAGAACACCTGCATGTCACATGCTTTTGCTACCAGGAGTTCAGCACAGAGGCAAGATTTTATTGCATATTTTTTAAGGCCAAATGTAAGTTGAAACATATATATTTTACTTTTTAGTGTAATCAATTTTCAATAAAATATGATCATCATAATAGATGTACCATATTGTTTAAACACTATTTTTGATAACTTTCCTAAACTGGAGATGAGTGAGGGAATGCGTCACAAATTATTTGGTTTTATATGAAAAGATAGCATTTTAACCTTTATCACTTGCAACAAGGATGTATCTAGCAAATACTTTTGACTTAGAATGATTACTTAACAGTATTACTAAACAACATTCAAACAGAAAAATGAAAATATCAATATCATGGAGTTCTTGTGTCCCACAAAGTGTATCATGAAATTTATTACCCAATTCTTCCAGGCAATTTTGAGTAGCTGCTATAGAAAACCTACAATACAATAACAATAATCAATATGGATCACAACTCAAGTGATGAGCAAGTAGTTCTGACTACTTCATCCACCTAAACTCTGGAATTTAATTATTGCTTTTAGTTTATTTAGACTGACCTTTTATTTATGGATTTGGTTAAAAACAAATCTCCCAAAGTTGCTGTTCTCTATCTCATGTCCCACAGTGATCTGAGTGGGCATGCCATCTTTGAATGCTGTAAATTCTAAAAATTTTATCATCATCCATGGGAATTAAAAAAAAAAAAAAAAAGGAAAAAAA
>WAAG01073695.1:10714-43069 GCA_013390105.1 Tichodroma muraria
AAACCCCTTTGGCTGCAATAAGATTCATGCCAAATTGCCACTTGCCCACGTTCCTTTGATGCACAGATCTCCTTCCCTTTGTTTAGGCTGTAAACTATTTGGGACAGGAGCGCTGCCTTTAAGCAGCTAAAATACCATGCACGTTTCCAGCCCTACACAATCAGTCTCATCTTTCCCAGGCAAAGGGCCAGTGCTCAGACATTTCTGCTTCCAAGTTCTGAGCACCCCATTTTGCATTCAGCTCCTTCACCTCTACTTTCTAAGTTTTCTCATTTCTGCCTCCATTAATAAGCGTGGAAGTTAGCAGCAGCACTTCAGGAGCCAACCAAATAAGGGAGCAATTTCCTTTGCTCAGCTGGTGCTTATACATGCCCCCAACTTTCTGTGACCTGATCCTGGTTTGATATGCTGGTAGAGGTAGGGATAGGGGGAAACTGGCTAGAAATCGGCCAATTAATGATTTCTCAGCAAAATGCAACAGCCCCAAACCTACATCTTCCAAACCACAGAAGAATTTTCTTTCAAAATATTTTCCCCTCTGTCAGCAGTCTGTGTTTGCCCTCCCCCACTCCTCCGCTCCACCCCCCCTTTGTCAGACCTGTTTCTGGAAAAAGTCTCGCTGTTCCAGAAAGCAATGCATTAATTCAACATGGACTTTGTTTTACTTGCCTAAATATGCAGAGAGAGAATGACTGTCCACAGTTATCAAATGTGTTCATCTGCAGACAGAAGCTCTTCAGCCTTTGTCACTCATCCCCCCCTGACTTTTTTGTTTTAAATAACAGAAAACCTTATGCCAATAGATAAAAAANCTCAACCAAAAGAGGGAACAAATTAAGTCTGAAGCTGTTCCGTGCTGGTTGGATTTAGCACAGCAATGTCACTCACAGCCTTCCGCTGTGATTGACAAACATTTCATCACCATCAAGCACAAGCAGGGAAGAGTGAAAACAAAGGGGGAAGTCTCATGGATGAGGCTGCCAAGGACGGCAGAGCCGCTCTGGTGAGATGCAGGAAAGGGTAAGAGTGCACAAGCACATCAGTCAGGCTAGATTACCAGCACTGACCAAGTGCTCTTTCCACAGCTAGAAAACTTGCTGCAGATCCACCCACCCGGGCTAGGACATGGGGTCCCAGCATTAAGACCAATTCAGGATGAGGTTCAAGTGTCGAGACCACTGGGTTACATGGCTGCCTTCCCTCTACACACTACTTCTCCCCATCAATCTCCCTCCCTCCCTACCATAGGCAAGCAGTGGGAAGTTCTAACTTTAACTCTTCAATGAATAGCTTATTCCTTGTGCTAGGACTTACTCCTAAATAATTGGCTCATTTGGCAGAAATTCAGCCCATACGTCACTATATTGTTGGTACAAATAACTTTGAAGTGCTTTCCTGCATTGTAACAGCTCCAGTTGAAAGCACTGGGCACAAAACCAAAGCAGCAATAACTTAGGTCAGATATCTGGCATAGAAGACAGGCATGTAACCTCCCAATTTTGCCAATCAAACTGTAAAAGCACAAATGACTTTTCATTAAATCAGCCTGTAAATAATCCTAAGGTCCCTTCCAGGGGAAGTTCCAAATAAATGGATGTGTGGAATTACTATCTAACCATGTACAAAACAAGAACTCTGCAGCTTGCAAGTCTAACAAGCATCAAGTATGAGGAAAACTACAAACTTTCACGCTTCACCTCACAACCTGTATTTGTACTACTGGAGTTTCAGAATGTACAGAAAAAAGTTTAGAAAATGTACCACATTTAACATTAAAAAAACCGCAAGCTTTGCAGCTACATAAGAAATGCAAACCAATGTAATCTCACAGATCTGGGCACACCACAGAGTATTTTAAAGAGAAAAAGTTCAGCAACAAAAGTCATCTGTTTCTCTTTGTAGAAACAGACTACAGCTGTTCCCTTTGCAGATTTTTTTTTTTTTCCCCAGGTTTAAAAGAGGAGCGCTACCACAATATTCAACAATTTGTCTTTCATGTTTCTTATTCAGAGACCCAGTAACATTGCTTCCAAATATCTGGAGGTCAGAGATGTCTAGCCTCCTCAAATGGCTTTTGAAAGGAAAGAAATACATAAGGCATATGCTACCCCTAATAATTCTCCCCCATCAGGCAGTCTAACAGGGAAGCAAACACTTCCCTTCTGCACTCAGGCTTTCTCAGTGTTTTTAATATTCAAATAACTTAGAAAATTCTGCCCTTCAGAAACAATGCTTAATTCCTTTGATTCTGGCCTTAAAGCGATTCTATCACAGGTCTAACTGATAAAAATGCTTATTAGTGGTACCCAAGCATAAATACAAAGGGAGGCATCCTTTACAGCTTGCTTTTAAACTCCAGTAAACTCCTGGAGCTAACCCTTCCAGCAGCAAGGACTATTTCAAGCAGAATATTGCTGGGTGGGAAGAATTTTAGCCAAACTTTTTAATTGAGTTTGTTTCCAAGGAAGAGGCCAAGTGGGGAAGGGGAAGCTGTTCTGCTTGTGTTGAACACTTCTGGCAACCTCCTGTTTGAACAACTTGAATTCTTCTTGCTTTGGAGAAAGGACTTGAAGGTTGGCAGAGGAGTGCTTATGTACACTTCATGCATTCTGTCATTTCAGTGCAAACCCACCCAAATTTGGCCTTGTTAGAAGTCGTCTGGGCTGGGATGGGAGGGGGAGATGGGAGAAAATCTCTTCTGACCTCATATAAACTGTGCTCTGTTAGAGAACAGCAGGCTGGACACACAGAGAGACTCATACTTTCAACAACTGCAGTTTGGAAGGCGTAGATGTCTGTACAGGCTGCAGCTCTGCCAGATCATGAAGCCACTGTCTCCAACTTGTGCCCATTTATTCAAGTCACTTTTTTTACTTCCAATAAGCCTGCTCTTTTAAGTGTTCCCTAACCTATCATTTCACAGAAACACATTAAACAGCTTATTTTTAGCCAGCCTGTCTAGCTGTGGCTGAAATACATTGGAGAGAAGCAGCTCAGTCACAGAGGGTGCCCCAAACCTTGGACAGAATCATAGATTGCTGAAGTTTGTGCCAGCTCCAAGTGCCAAGATTCAGTTTGAGATAAAGCACATATTGTCCAACACCCTCAAAACCCCAGCCCTGCTTGGGCCTAATAGGGAAGAAACTGTAATGAAGCAAGAAAAAAGCAAGGATGGGAGAGATTAGGGGAGCCTCTACTGGGAAAGACTGCCAGGGAGGACACTGACAGTGGTCAGAAGGCAGGTCTGCAGAAGATGCACACAGATGGTGGGCATCAGAATGCAAGAGGGAAAACTTGGGAATACAACTTAGGTCCTTGAGTCTTACCCGTTGACTGCTAAGGGACTGGTTATGCAGTCTTAATATTTTATGGAGCTTTGTTTGCAATATTGTATGAATATGAAAGAACACATTTGTTTTCACCAAAAAATAAATTGTTTAGAAAACTGATTCCCATAAATTCTCCCAGTTAACTTGCCAGCAAGCATCTTGCAGAGTTTGACAAAAAAAAAGTAAGCTCCCAAACAGTTGGGGCACAGAAACAGGCACAATTTTTTCCCCCTGAGACAGTATGTGTGCTTATGAGGGTTTTTTGGTGCCTTCAGAGTCTACTTGGTAGCTGAGAAGCAAGACCTTGTCTTCTGAAGGTAGTTGCAGTTGCTGCAGGTTCAAGCTATGTCAGGAAGAACAGGGCTCTTGTTGCTTTTGTTTCCTCAATAACAATTTGAAACAAAGTTAAAGGGTCACTGAAATCTGGATGTGCTTGAGACAGGAGTCTGCACATAGTACCATCATCAAATCCAGAAGGTAAATTTGCCACTTTAAAAGTATGTTCACCCCTTAATAGGAAAAGGCACCTTTCCATTAACTGGGAATCATTTCTTGCGGTTACATTTGGATCCATTCCCTCAGTAAGGTTGTCTGAAAGTTACAGAGGTGCAAATGGTGTTTTGTTCCCCCCTTTCCTTTCCGAAGTGCAACGAACACATCTGGATGATTTTCCAGGTGGAGCAGGAGATAGATAGGGATATCTTTGCTCTGGGAAAGATGACTAACCTGCTCTTAAGAAATACTTTATCTAGAGGGCTCCTTGGACTTTACCCAAACACAGCTTCACCCAAACACAAGGTATTCCATTTCCCCCTACCCTGCCATACTCACTGTTAGACCAGCAAAAGCTAAAAGAACACAGAACAAAACAAACCAATTAAAATGCTGCTACTGGTGGCATTTTAAACACCTAGGAATGATGCCAAAAACTCCCCAAAGTTCTCAAGTCTCTCTTTAGTACCAAGCACTACTTGCAAGGAAGAGAGGGGACCGCAACTGGAATGATTTTCATCTTTCCACACCGCACACTTTTCCAGTGTGCACATCTCCGACCATGACTTTTTGGCATTCAACTCATTTTAACAGCCTTGAAAGTATCACTTGCCCTTACTGAGGCAGGAAAGACTGAGCACAAATACGCCCAAGTTAAAACACAACAGATGTGAGCTTCCCCAATAGCACAAGGAGTCAGACTGCAGAGTTACCCTTGGTTACCAGCCTCCAGCTCCTGGGGTGCCTAATCCTGGCTCCCAAGACACCCTCAAGCTGTCACGTACGAAATCCACATCTGAACTCTGGACCTTCAGGCCCTCACTACCAAAGCGCCAAAGATGCAGGTCCCAACACACAACAGCTGAAGCTGCAGTGTAGCTTTTGGTACCCCCTGAGTAGCTGGTGCCAGAGGAAGCCATGAATTCACCTCGACTCTGCTGCCTGTTGACTATCCCGCCCAGTGTCCACCGCCGGTCCAGGCGCCTCAGGTGAGCCTTACGTCGCTTAGAAACTAGTTTGGAACATGGACGGAAATAAAACAAAGGAAAAAAAAAATGATGGGAGGGTGAGGAATAAAAAACGAAACATGGTATTTACAAGCACTGGTCTTGTTAGTGGGAATGGGTTAGGTGGGATGCATATGTTTTGTTTTAGTTTATACAGTACAGTGGAACAGGTTAACTTCTTGAGCTTGAGCAATGTAAGCCATCCAGAACTGTCACAAATTGCCACTCTTGCTATTGGCTTTCCTTAAAAAATAATAATTGTATTAAAATATAGTAATTGTAATAAGAAACTCAAAAACATAGACACACTCCAAAACAAGCTGCACAGCTTGTCCAAGGAGAGTGCAGTGGCAGGACACATCATCACTGCTGTTGCATCTCCTAATTCAGCTTCATGATCTTTGGGGAATTCAGTCTATTGCATATCAAACCAAACAGGGCTCTAAACCTCTCTAAGAAATACTATCACATTACAAAAAAACCCACAAACTCTTATGTAAGTTCCCTCATAGAGCAGCACTCTATGGAACAGCAGCACTCAGGAACTGAACCCAAGTGAAAAGTGTCTGATGTGCTTGCAAGACATGACTTGCATTCATTGCCACAGCTGGTTCTCATGATCAAAACTTCTAATATACAGATTACAATATAAGGAAAAAACTAACCTTGCAATTATTGAGCAGGCTCAAGAAGCTAACAAACCAGGACAGAGTATTAGTTACATACTCAAACAATAACTTAAAGTATAAAAAATGTATAAAAAAAGACAAGACACTTATGGAAAAGGCACTGTGAGAGCAGCTGTGCACAGAGGACACCACTTGTTTTCTGGACCACATACTTAGATGTGTATTCAGTTTCTTCTTCTGCCTGCGCAGGCGTGAAAGACACTGGAACCATTAGACTGGCACAGAAACACAGACAAACACTTCCACTTTTTCCATTCGAGGGCTTCCATCCTCATTTGGCAACTAACTGCATGGGAGCTTGGTGCTGCCACAAAGCAATGCAACATAGTGCAAGGTAGTGATAGTTGAAGTGCAAACACAATCATTTTACCAGTGGTGCTGGGAAGATGTTCATACACTTTGATATCACATTATTAATATTTCAATTCTGCATATGTGCACTTGTTTAAGGATTATACCTTATACTGAGTAGACACCATTGTCTTCCAGAACTGTGTTCTGTAGACAATCAGGCACAGCATAATTATTTGATTGGGAAATCATTAGCTGGACAAGAAAAAAAATAACTTCAACAAAGAGTGGCTTTTGACTTTTTGTTCTTTGTATCTGTCAGGCACTTAGACCAGACTTCTACATCCAGCTCACTCTCCTCAATTTCTCCTTTGCTGTAAGGCCCAAACCTTTCCACGCCACCCTAAGTGGAGGTGTGGTGAATGGTGTTGAACAGGTACATTAGCTAGTCTGTGGTACTCTGTACTTCCCCTTTGAACCCATGTTGGTAAAAAACCAACCACAAATTTTCAGATGAGCCAAATCTCATCTGAAAGATTATAGATAGCTGTGGTTTTGGCTCACGGAAATCAGTGATCCTCCTGGAAACCCATGGAGAGACAAAAGATGAGCAGATTTAACCTGGTGACTTTCCCCAAATCAACAGGACATTAGACTGACAATTACACACATGCTACACAAGAGACAACACAAGACACCTCACTAGATACATAGATCACAGCAGAGAAGGAAGTCAAGTTGCAATAAGGCTGCCTGTCAGGGGTTTCTATACAAGAAAGGAGGAAGTGAAATGCTGAATGTAAAGGCTTGCAGGATGGAGGGATGCAGAAGGGGTAGAAACTGGCTTAAGGTGTCAATACAGAGCAGTCAGCTTGCTCCTTCTCACACTGGGAGTTTGGAGGATTTAGCCCTCCAGGAACACCCCTTGAAAACAGTGGGTCACACAGATCCACCACACCACGTCCTCACAATGTATGGCCATCCCCAGTGATAGTCCTTTCGTACCACAATGATGCTTCTGTATGAGCCAGGGCTTTTTTCCTCCTTAACAATACTGAATTTTGCCATTTGACCCCAGACTTGGACTTGGTTGATCATGCCACAGTCACCAGAAAGTTTGCTCATTAACAAGTGTCTACACTGTTCCAGAGATTATTTTAACATGTGTACTTTATCAGCTCCTTTAGCTGCTAAATGTTTCTCTAGATTACTTTGATTGTTTTCCAAGCCTTGCAAGATGGTGTTGGTCTAAACAAGTCACAGGCCCAGGTAACAAATCAGCTGCCTGCCTTCACCCAGACACAAATGTTGTGCAAGCTCAAGTGCAGGGAGGAGACACTTTTGTCTTTCTCAAGGAACAGACTATTTAAACAGAGACACATGGAAATATTACTGATATGTAGAGGCAGAATTATTTGCAAGATGTGTTCAGATCCCCCTATCTTTACTGGGCCTGCCACAGCAGAGCAGACTTCTGGGTTTGCCTGGCTTGTGGACTTGTTCCAGGCCTGTTCAAAGGGGGAGGGACAAGGGGCTGATATACAAAGCTCCCTACGTCAGTGTTTCTGTGCTTTTAAAGTTGGGGAGCAGAGATTGCACAGTTGCAGAAGGTCAGTGTCTGTTGGAGTTGCTCTGAAACTTGTGTAAGCTCAAAATTCTGGGGCTAAGGCACTTAATCCACTAAAAGTGCTTTTGTCCTCAGTTACATCAGAGCCCCTTTCTCCTGCCTACCTGGAGAGAGCTGGCAAGTTTTCTGTCTAAGTACCGTCACTTTGATACACCTTTTTAAAGACAGCGAATCCAAGTAATTCTTTCCTCTGCTATGAAATAATTATATGGAGAAGAATAGCCCAAGTAAAGAAGAAGTGGAGGGGAAGAAACAAAGAATGCAGTAAGTCTCAGCTTAAATGGCTAATAACACAAACCAAAGTTACTAAAAAGCAAGCAAAAGCTGGATTTGGACAGATCTAATTGCATAACCTCTGCAGCTGCTTTGATGTGCATCAAAGCAGATGCAGAGGTTATGCAATTAGATCTGTCACTGCGATGGAACTGAGCAGAAAGGGAAGGGCAGTCTCAGGTTTCAGCATATCTGGATTTTGAGTAAGGCAGGGAGCAGGACTTCTGACCACAGCTGAAGAGAGCAGTGTAATGGATTGAAAGGGACTGAGAGGAAGGTGATAAGGAATATTTGATAGATTTTCCATTACCCAGGACAGACTGCTGTGTGACAGCATCCCTGTGCAGAGTACACTGGAGTACACTCCAGAGGGCAACACGAAAGAGGAGGAGAGCTTGAAATGAAAGCAGTTTAAGCAATAAGACTGTCAAGCATGCACCATATTTAAGAGTCAGGAAAAGGGAGGAAGCTACAGACCAACAGACAAGGCATTCTTCAGTGCTTGCAGACCAGGGCAGTAAAGTTTTGTTCTTTAATAACAGGGAAACTTTACTCACTGCTTTTGCATCATACCAGACTGGCTCCTGGCCTACCAGTCTACCCATATCCTGCTCAAGTCTACCCATAGACTACCCATAGAGCCAGTCTGTCTCTAAACCAGGATATGGTTTAGGGGTAGGGAAAGGGAATAGGGAAATGGGATAGGGAAAAATGAGTTACAAAGATTTCAATATGCCGCAGGTGTCACCCTTGGAGCCCAGCACAAAGTCCTGCTTTGCCTGTGTGCTATTTTAATGGGCAGATGGTCACCCCAAAACGTCTAAGCCTCCTGCCTGCACTACGGACAGGTCAGCTGAGTTTCCACATACATTTTACCTAAGTGTCACATCAAGAGAACCTAGACTTAGCATCAGATTCACTAGAACGGAGCAAATCATAATAAAAGTGTCCTTTGTACACAGTTGCTACATGAGAAGCCCATTAAGATGTGGTTAGTCTTTTATAATGGAACTATTACATTTCTGGAACCTGAATTAAGCATCTTCAGTTAAAAAAAAAAAAAAAAGCAAAAAAAAAAAAAAAAAAAAAAAAAAAACAACAAAAAGCCAACCCAAAACCAGAAAAGCAGTGGGGCTAAATACATATACATGAAAAATGGCATCTCACTTTTAACAGAATGAGACCATACCAAATAAAATTACCTTTCTGCACAACCACAGACCATAGCAAACAGCAGTGAAACTAGTTTCAAACATTAATTTAAAGGAAATTAATGAGAAGCAAACATTAAAGTTAAATCTCACTCCTTTCAAAGGCCTGTGGCTCTATCATGCATCTTCTTCCAATTAGAAGCTCTCACTTGGGGGGAAAAAGCATAAAGCAAGTGAATACCAATTTCCTCTTGGTAAGAAAAAGCTTTCCATACCTTCCCCAAATTTAGATGTGTTGATATCAGAGTCATCTCTGGTTCCATTTTGGGATTCCAGATATGTAGCAGGGACCCATCCCTGCTCCTCTGCTGTGCTCACAAACCACCAACCTACAAAAAGAAGCAAAAGAAGTTTCTCAGTCAACATTTAGAGGAACAAGAACAGCAAAATGCTACAGAGAAGATGTCAGAGTCAGCAGCTCTGGTGCATGTTTGAGGTATTCTGAAGCTTCCTAGAACAAGAAAGAGTTTAGTGCTATTACATTTTTATCAGATCTTCTCCCAGTGGTAGTGTGCAGGCTTGCTAGAAAAAGGGTGCAATGAAGAAAATATCAATTTATTTTAAGAAACTCAAAGTCCATCCATGACAACTTTGACTCAAGTTTGCTAATCAGTTTCTCCAAGCTGGTCTTGCTACATGTACATCTACATGTAGCACCGAAACACCTTGTATGTGTAAATATGTACATGTGCATGTATGTGAAACAGCACAAACACTGCCCAAATGCTAATATGAAGTACAACAAAAGGCAAATGAGGGAAACAGCAAAGACATTCATAGAAGAGCACAGATTTCAGAAAAGGATATAAAGGGCTTCTAGAGCACTTATAACCACAGCTGGTGTTTAACAAACATGACCTGAATTCAATACCCTGGGAAGCTGGAAAGTACTGCACAGAACAGAAATAAATAAAGAAAAGCCAACTGAAATCTGACTTCAGGCCATAAGCACCAGTTGTCTTCCCACCTGAACACCCAAGTTTTAACCAGTATCTACAAAAATGTTAAGTATGCAGCAATATATATAGATATAACCTTTAGGTTGTATCTGTGAACAGATGAATAAAATTATACGCATGCCAGTTTCAGATTAAATGCATTCCAGCTGTAACTATCCTTGCCTCTTTTTTTGCTTGGTTACACTGATTTACTGAATCCCCCAATGGTTTTGACATAGACTCACTCACCCAAGAACTTGCTGCTCTCAGATACGAGAGCAACTAGATTCTCCTCCATTCAGTTAAGGTCTGAGTTAAGACAACAGGAAAATAAAAAGTCTAACAGGTAAGCAAACCACTTCTGTTATTTTCTGTGGTATCCCAGTTTCCCCAGAAAACATAAGCTGCTTTGTCAGGACCACGCAAACTGTTGTCCATTACCACCATTTCAGCTTCCCCAAAGGGATTTGGGAAAACAGCTATTTCTATACATGCACCTCAGAACAGTTTGCAGACTTTAATGGCTGTCATAAACACTGCAAATTTCACAGAAGCCTGCCTGTGATGAGCAAAGGTGCCAGCCTGGCCTGTAAAGAGATGGGAACCAACACTAGTGAGCTGTGACGTGGCCAGGCATCCCTCCCACAGCTGGGATGCCAGAGCCCAGCCCAGTGAGGGGAAAAGAAAGGTCTGCTGGGCTCTGATGCCATGCCACATGCAACCGTCTGTAAGAGAAAACCACCCCGCTGGAACAATGCTCAAGTGTTCATGCTAAAAGTCACCAAGTTCATTCCAAATCCTGTCACTGAAGATTTTACCAGAGAACAGTAGCTAGAAACCCTTGCTTTCTTCCCCGGGGCATGTGGCTGGGAGACAATGTACCCCAAGCAACAACCCCTCACATGCCCCATGGCAGCTCCTAGGCAGCTCTATTTATTTACCCTCCAAATTCAGACATAGATTTCCATCTTCTGGCCCAGCTGAGGTTTGGAAACTTTGCTTCACAAGGCTCATGGTTGGAAAGTTTAAATTTAGTTACTCTCCCTCAGCAGGAGGTGGGCTCTCCTGCCACGAAGCCCAGGGCAGTGAACATGCAGGATCTGCCAGACTGATTCAAAAACACGTCTTCATGGCTGTTCCTTATTTCGCCAGTAACGCATCGACATGGGTAGCAAACACAGTTTAACACACACTTATAACTAGGCAATTCTCACAAAATGTGAGAAGCTGGCTTCCAGCTGACATTAATTAGACTGGAATAGTTTACGTAAACTCTTCCTCAGAAAGAAATTAAACACAAGCGCAAAAAGAACTTGCCTACACTTAAAAATGCACATTTGGGCCAAATTCAAGCCATGGTAAAACCATCTTTGGAGGGCTGGATCACACTTCCTTGACACCAACCCTGTGCTAGCCCATTTCACAAGCTCCTCTGGTTTGGCTCACTAGCCTCAGAGCCAAGTTTAGATCTTTTGCTTGGGGACATAGGGTAGCTGAGCCTCCATCCATCTAAACATGACTCAGGCTAAAGTTCCTAATTGCCACAGAACTCATGAAAGCCATAATTTCTTTCTGAAGATTTTCTTTATAAAATCTACACAAGTGTAAAGTATAATTAAGAAACCTCTGCAGCTACTGAGAAATCACAGCATTTGTCCACTTTCAGGGAAAATCAGTCCCCTACTCTGAAATTCTATTTCCCCATTTCAAGCTTGCTTCTCAGAAGGACAGAAGAAAGGCTTTAATATAGCCCATTGAAACAGCAAGTCAACAGAAAAATGTGTTTTGCTTAAACAGTCTCAACAACTGAGAAGACTGAGAAACTTCCAGCAACACTCCTGGCAGCAGAGAAGTCACAAACAGGTGCTCACAAGCAAGATGTGCAAAGTCTCAGAGTGGCCAAAGCAACCACTGTTGAGGCAGCACATCACCTTTGAGACCACAACCTAAATTATAATGGCACATCCAAGCCATAACCCTACAGAAAGGAAATTACAGCACAGTGCAAGAATTGACTCCTAGCAGAAAATGGCTGCAGCACAGACAAGCTCCTCAACACAGCCTGTGCACGACAGCCACGAACTGCAGAACTCTGCCCAGCTGACCATGGAGTACTTGCTCTGCACCAGCCCCTCATTAGAAGCATTAGGGCAGCTGCTGTTTGCTACCACCACCCCTTCCCCCTCTCATCCTCAGGTTCATAGGCATTCATGGTTTGCAGACAAGTTAGACACATTGGTCTTAGTTTGCACCATTATAGCCCTGGCTTCCTGCAAACAATCCCTTGTCCCGTCCCCTGCCATCTTTCCCAACCCAGAGCATCACAGAAAATTTGCTTTTGAAACACAGAACAAAACACTGTATTTATTTTGAGTTCTCCCTCTATGCTGGAGTATAGCTTCACTTCACAATTCATTATTAAAACCATTCTGCAGCAACATCTGCAGGGAATTATGTAAAGTTATCTCTGTGCACTGCCAAGCCAGTCTGAGGTTCACTCTTGCACTCACACCATCTGTAAAAATTAGGCAGTGCTTTACTGCTTGAGTTAACCCTTACAGGTGCCCCTGTCTCTCAGGCACCAAAACAACTCTAATGCTGATGTGGCACAGATGTCTAGATTGAGACTCCCAAGTCCTCCTCTCTGAAAAGGATTTAAAGGGAGTCTGAGCTTCACAGAGGCACAAAGGGAGCTGTAGCCACTGTGTCCAGACCAAATTCAACTTGAGCTTTGCTGCATTACTCCAACTGCCCGAACACTAATCCAAGAACATAAATTTTTAAGGTAGGAGTGCAATTTTGTCCCCACATATGTTGCTGCTTTGGTTGGCATCTGTCAGCATCCCTAAGCTGCAACAGCCAAGATATCTCCCCATTCACAGAGCTCACCTAGGCTCAGATAACTCCCAGGCACTTCACAAGTTACCAAGAAACAACCAGTTCCACTTTACAGGCACATGGCGAGATGGTGATTGCAAAATGGATTGGTCACATTGGAGAATGACTAAATGACGAAGACTTAGATTTTAAAATATCATGTTCTTGCTTACAATTGTATTCCTAGTCCTCTTCCCGAAAGGCTTTTGCAAAAGCAAAAGAATTAAGCAAATGTTAACCACAACATGCACCATGGGAAACTACTGGAACATAGTTAAAGGAGTATATTTTATGCCAGTTTTGCTAATGTTTGTGTGCATCCTTACCCATCCATACTTCAATGGATGATACACACCAACAGGAGAACAAGCTATTCCCGTTGAAGCCCATCTGATCATAAGATGCTACAAAACACTTTAAATATATAAAATTGCAGGGTCATGCTGAACTTCAGTTCCTAATTCTCCCCTCAACCATTAATTTCACTGTAGACTTTGATTGTCATTTTATGAGCTTAACTAAAGTAAACAGGACTGATAACACCACTGTAAAAGGGCATGGCTATTTCTCCAGCATGAGTAGACTACACATTCTTCTAAACAAATACTTAAGTAACACTCCACCTCTCAAGAGACTTAGAAAAACCTTGCTCAAGCAGCAGTCTGGTACATTTGACATATGGTCTATGGGCTTCAGAGGGCTGTTCATTTTTAAGTCCTTCTGCCTTGGAATTCTCTCTTGAGAGGTTTTTTTTGATCCAACAACATAAACAGTCCTACAAAGCAGTACTAGGTACAATTAGGTCACTTCCAGACCAGTCACACAGACCTTTTTATGCCAACGGCTGATTACTTCCCTTCAGAGATATAATCTACTTCATTAAAAACAGCTAAGATAAGGGTGCTGCTGCACAGCTGAAGGCACTTGCTTTTTCCACCCCTCCAAAGCTCTTGCCACACAGTACATTTATATTTGATACACATAGGGCAGTCAGTTGTAACTGCCTCTGACAGACCTCTGAAGAATATGTAGAAACAGATGCATAAAGGCACCAGAAACAGCTTTTACAAGAGAGATTTTCTGCAGTAAGCTTATTCTCACACTCACTCCTGTGTCTGTGCTGTTAGACACTACCATTGTCCATGCTGGCTCTGCTCCCTGTAAAAGGCTTTTTCAGTCCCACACACTTGGAAAAGGCACAAGGTTGAAACCACTAAATTCATATGAAAGCCAGTGTTCGATTGCTGAGAGTTTTATTCTTATAATTCACAGAAGAGGCATCTTTCTTTTAAGTATGGAGCTACATGCAAGAGGTCTTTCTAGCACAGAGCTGACTGAAGTTTAGGGTACAGAAGTCTGTGAATGACTCACTTCAGGGCAGACTACGGCTGTCATCTTAGGATGAATTTTTAAAACTGGTGAAATATTAAAGGCAGCTTTCACCTCAAAACACAAAATGTTTCCCAGTCTGTGTGCACTCCAGACTTCACTGCAGCTACCATTCAACCATGGAGCAATGTTTGTCTTGTTTTAGAGATGAAAGTGGGGCCCAAAGACACACCCCAGGAAGAAAGATGTTTGTGGAAGGAAGACATCCTATGCAAACACAATTAACATCCACAGCACAGGTTCATAGTCTTTTATGTGCCACATATTTACGGGCCATGGATCAGGATTCCAGATCAACCATGTATTATGATCCTTCCAGCCAGTTCATGTCTTAGAATACACACTGGGAGTGTGGTTCACATGGGAAACCCCACTGCCAACAGGAAGTGTTGCCACCCCAAATGTCTGTGCCCGATTGCTCTAACATTCAAGACTGAAGGCTGTTGCCTTGCAACTACTGTGGTTGTTTCATACTCTAGGTACTAAATCCTGCTTTAGGAACTCAGGAATAAAATTCATCACCCCAAGTGACTGCTTAACTCCAAGAGGTTTTTTCATTTGCTGCTGAAACACCCCAAGAGCTCACAGTGCTGTGATACGGCAGAGCTCTTGGCTTTTTCATGTAAGAGAAAAGTAAAAAAAGGATCACACCTGTCCCTCTCCTTTCTTGGTAACCTGGCATGGGAATTTGGAGATTCTATATGGGTTATGAAACAGGTCTTCTATCACAGCATTAAAAAAAATGAAAGAAGAATTACAAACACAGAAACTCTGCCTTTTTATTTTTTTGAAGAGCACTTCTTGTTTAAAGAAGATAATTAAGATTTAAAAGGTAATAAGCAAACATTTTGCTTCTGGTACCAATAACCCCAACATCTGAAGGATATACCTTAGAAACCACACACCTATTCAACAGTGGTCACACAGCCACAGGCTACAGTCTGCCCAGCAAGCAACTCTCATTACTTAAAACTGAGTAATAGTTTTAATATTTAGTGAAGAGAGCACACATTGAAGGAGGATGAGAGGCTGCACACTGCTGTGCCTTGTGTTCAACTAAAAATTTACAAGTGTCCCTACAAAAATGTATCAGAAACCTGACGTTAAGAGCATCATTCTGGAACCCTGACAACTCAATGCACACATGGACTGCCCTGCAAACACTTTCCTTTCCCTCCTTGGGGAGGGTCTGAAAGCTGAATTATGTTCTCATCAGAATATAGGCTGCAGCAATTTTTGCTTTATTTTTTGATTGAAACAACACTTAAGGGCTTCTTGAGGAGAGGGAGAAGATGAGGAGCAGGGGGAGGTGGAGACTTCTGGAAGGCTGAAATTTGTTGACTCATTTTTTGGCTATTAACAGGACAGCATTTTCCTTATGGAGCTAAAAGCTGGAACAAAAGGCCATGAGCTGAGACCACAGTTTGCTTTCTCCACCAGTATTTGATAGTAACTGCAAATCCTTAGGGCTCAGCAGCAGCGTAGGGAATTGTAGTCCTTGCACTGCTTTAGATATTACTACGCACAAGGAAAACAGAAGGGAATCCCAGAGTTTGGGTGCTGTAACATACTGTTCCTGCAGTGACTGATTATTAAGGTAACAAGCTGGATTTGCTGTCCCACTCCTTCCAGCCTGTCTTCTTCCTACAATTCTACTGCCAATCTTGTGACAATTGTAGACAGAGACTTCTCAGCTGTGCTGTTAGCAAATCCCATTGCTGCTGTTCCACTGCTGCAGAGCTGGCTGGCATAGAGAGCCTGCTACATGTGAATAAACATGTCAGTTAATGGTGCCACACGGGTTCCTCCTGGGCCCAAACCAGCTGACTAGGTGTGTACATACGTGTTTGATACACAAAGTGCATCACAGATTCTGTATGAAAATTCTGTCTCAAGTTGGTTTCACATCACGTTACAGGCATAAATACACATGTATCTATGTGGAAATGCACACCCTGACCTCTGCACTCAAACACATATTATCATTGTCTTCTGCTGGGATTGGAATTGTGTTTCCTTGTACTTTTTGAAAAAACAGAAGTGATCAGAACATGGGAAAAGTTCATGGGAAAAGAGAAAACTGGATAATATACAACTCAGCTCTAATACTTTATGGGTTACATCACTAGCAGAGATGATGGATATTCTGAGTATTAGATAACTAGGAAATACCACATTACTGTATTTATTCAAATCTTATAAGCTAGGAGGCAACAAGCCTTCCAGAGGTGCACATTTGGCAAAATACTTATATATTTATCTCTATCACTAGAGTGACACACACTTCTTGTGTCTATGTGTATAGGGAGTTGTTCAAGTACAGCACACAGTTTATCTTTGTGTTCTGATAATACAAACTGATAGTTACAGACTCCAAGTGCTGTATCTGCAGCTATTTGCTATGGCCCAATTGTTATCCAGGGGCTTCCCCTCCCTGTTTAAAAAATGGCCTCAGATTTTGTGTATTGACACAGCTGGAACAAAGGAATCTGCCAAACACGTTTCCTAGAATTGGCACATACATCCACAAAGCCATCACATAATCCAGTACAAATTACACATTGTGTTCTTAGAGCAAGGGAATCAACACACTGCCTACATTAACAGATATGGAAAAGTCTTTGATATTGCCTGTAAATCCCAGATCAAGTCCCACCACATTCCAGGTCACCAGCTTCTCTTAAACCATGAAGTACTCCGGTCTCCCCAAGACAGGAGAAGATGAAAGCATCACTTGCTAAGCCTGCTCATGTCCAACTCCAAAACACACACAGCCAACACCCCCAGACCCCTCAATTTAGGGGATCCATAGAGCAATCGAGTCAGCCAGTTCGACAGGTCAGTCAGCACTCAAGAAGCTGGGAAAAAAAATGTTTTCCAAGGCTCAAACACCCTAATGCCTTCTAAAAATAAATTTTAAATAATCTTTGCCATCCTGCTTTAATTCCATGAACACCTAATGGTGAAACTGTCTGTGCAATGTCAGCTGCATTCCACATAGTCCAATGCATCTGTGTATGTCCAACCCACAGGACCAACTCAGTTATTACAGAAAATACCTGGTTACTGATTGCAGATTTTCCTTTTTTTTTTTTTTTTTCCATCTGATCCATTTGGATACCACATTTCCTGTCTGACCTCAAGTTCTGGTTGTACTACACATCTATTTTCACCTTCTCTTGAATTCTTTTCTCTTATGAAGTGACAGATTTACACTGATCCTTCAAAGATGAAGTCTGTGATTTCAGTATCCACAAGGCAAGGCAAGATTGTGGAGATCACACAGACTGAATAGTCAGTACAAAAAGTTCTGCATTAAGTCTCTATGGGCAACAAGTGGTACTGGAGGGTCTCTTTCTTTCTTCTTTCCCTTTTCCTAAAGTTTTGTTTACTACAGCAGGTACCAGAAGTTGGCCAGTGAGGATACTGTCTGCTGCTAACAACTTCCAGTACAACCTTCCTGACCATGGGAAGGGTGTACTTTCCTTCCTTCATGTTCAATTACAGCCCAGAACCATTAATTTTCTCCTCCAAAAGGACTTCTGTCCTATATCTCCTTTTGTATTGCTACTGTTTGGAAAATGCTGCTCAAGTAGGAAAGGTAAGGAAAAAATCCATCTCCTACCTTCCTTAAAGCCTGTCACCCCCATCTTCTCTCCATCATTTAAAGGTTGAAATCCATAGACTTAAGGTTTTAATGAACCTGCCAAACTGATGCTGTTGTCACTATGTCTACATAAATCAGTAATTTACAAAAGCTCCAACCACAAGTGGGTTTGGCTGGGGAGCAGAGAGAGAAGGACTCCAGCAGACAGGACAGAAAATACAGAAGTTTGATGGACAAACCCAACCCATGGCAGAAAAATAAATCCACTGCCTTCAGAAAGATTATGCCAGCATAGTCAGTGCCTGCAGCAAATTTTCCAGAGCCATGAGCAACTAATTACAGTAAAGGCATGCAAACAGATGGCTTTCCACCCCACAGGGCATGGGGAGCTCAGCCCTAGAAGCCAAGGGAGACTCTATTAGTCATGACCAGTTGTGGGGTTGTATTTTCTGTGGTCAGCCAAAGGGATGCAACCATCAAGCTCACAAGTAATTTCCTTTACATTCACAGGACTTAATCTTAAAGAAAACATATTTTGTTTCCAAGCTTTCTTTAGGAAAACATGAATAAGCTTTCAAACGGGCCTCATAGTAATCTTGTCCAAAGATTACAAATTACTTCCTAGTGGTTTAGAAAGTTACAGACCCCTAACCCCAGCTGATAGGAAATGGCCTTCACAGGCAGCAAAGAATGGCCAATATTTACTTGCCATACAGATTGACAAAAGTTGCTTTTGTTTAAATTTCTTATTCTGAAGCCTGTAGAGAACTGCAGTGGTGTCAGTTGCTTACTGGGAATTCCTCATAACCACACAGAATCAGAAAAAATAGTCTGAGAACTAGGAACAAAACCTAGCAGAGTACCAAACAGCACTGCAGGTGCTAGAGTCAAGATCATACAGGAATTCCATATTTCATTTAAAAACACTTTTGCTGCCTCTGAGGCACACTTTGGTTAAGTCAGGACAGAAGAGAGCAATGCTGCACAAGATCATAAAGCAATGAACAAAGGCTACAGAATATCCAGCAGAAATCTGAGGATAAAACAATCAAACATTGATATTAGTTCAGTCTGAATCACAGCTGAGTCACCAGATTAAAAATGCTGGCTTTCACAAATAGCTTTTGTGGGATCCTTCCGAACCACAATACTCCTGCTAGAGGAGCAGAGACACCTCGGTTTGCTGCAGCACCGCTCGGCAGCGCTCAGACACCCATCCCACAAACGGCCATTTCCATGTCCTGGCTGTTCCTTGAAGCTCTGCTCTCCAAATACAACTTCTGTCCGGCTCCATTTATTACTAGATCTGGCGAGATCGTAGCCCAGATGGTGTGTTGTCACAAGCACTGATGTAAGCCACATCCAGTGCTCTGCTCTCTCTCCGACACCGCCTCACTGCCTTCCTTTCTCCTGAGCTCCGTTCAAGCCGTGTTCCTGCAGTGACCCCGGGAGCTGAGCCTCCAAGAGCTGCCTGCACACGGCTGCAGGAAATGACAGCTTCGGAAATGAGTACCAGAGTGATGAATAGCTGGCAACAGGAGCAGCCAGTGCGTTAGTGCGCTGCCAATTAATAACCTACATTGTACTGAAAAGGGACATACATGGGCAGGAGTACCACTGACACACCCCAGAAGAGATTACAAGCCCAATGTGCTATTTTCTGAAGGGTTTTTCCAGGCTTCTCTAAAATTTAGAAACTTAGATTTGTTGCTGTATTTTGTTCAGTGCAAAGCTGAACTGGTCCCATTTGGAGTAGATTATGGAAAACTGGAAGAAAAAAAAAATGGAGAAAAAGATTCACCTTTTATCTTTATTCATCATGAAGTCCCAGACAATGAGAACAGCCTGTGCAGGTGAAACAGAAGGGGGTATTGATCTTTAAGGAAGAGGTAACTGAGATCATCCATGTAGACTTTTAAACAACAAGCAGGAATAGCTGGGGTATCTGTGTCCATCAGCTCTAACAAAAAGGTGCATCAGCCGCATAAAAGAAGAAGGTAAATACAGGAAAACTACTGAGGCAAAAAGCTCAGGTAAGACTGCTTCCCCCCAGCTCAAAACCACTCTTATATTGCAGAAAATACTCCCTACACAGCCTAGTAACTAAGCACTAATTTCTATTCATTCTGGCTTAGCCTCTGGACACAATGGCTACACACTTGGCTCAAACACCTCTGCTGGGGTTTTGCTTACCTGGTAGTAAGCATGGGATTTCCCTGCAGCTTCCCAGGTTGTTTCATCTGGGACCTTGACTTTAAAGACTGATGTTTAGACTTTGGTTGCTCCTTATAGACTAGAAAGGCAGTCTAGACTCAGCAGAGAATCACTGTCTCAAGAGATCAAAAACACCTCACTGAGTTAGTCTTGCGCTATGGGAACATCAACAGCAATGTTTCTATTAACACTTTTCTCATGGAAAAAGGCAGCTTCAGATGCTGGTCTGCCTCCAAGAAGGTACTGTGCACAATAAGTCAAAGTCCCAATACATAAACATTTTCATTTTCTGATTCTCCTTTCTGTCTCCTGAAGCTTAAACAAAGCCAGAGCAGGCACTAAGCACAGATTTGCTGGCAACAATCAGGGAAGCTGATCTTCTGATACTAAATAAAGGTTAAATTTGCAAGGCAAATTAATGATGTGAGATACAGAAGAGCTGTCAATCTCCATACATTTCACGGAGCTGAGAAAAGACAAATAGATCATTGTGAAGCTTATTCCTTTCCATTAGGAATAAATCAACCATGAAACAAGGGCAAGAGTAATGCTGTCCTTGGGCAAAAAGCTGAGCTTTGCAGACCGTCAGTTACAAACACACATGCATTATACAATACAGCACCATTTAAACTAAATAAGCAGCACAGTAAGGGATTACCTAAACCTGTTAGACAGATGATATAGAGGCACAGTGTTTATCTTTTCAACAGGGATTCACTTAAGCTTACCCTGTGAGTGCATGCTAGATTAAATCCTTCCCTCTCCCCAGCACAGGGCTACCAAAAGAAGAAACGCTGGACTGCCTATAACTACCTCTGGCCAGAGGCTGCTGCAAGTGCTATACTTTCATGTAACTCCTGCTATTCCCCAATCGCTCTGAAAACCTTCAACAGCAAACCTTCAATTCAGGCATTTTGCAATCTTTTCAGGATCTCACTCTTGGCAGATTGATGGCTTTTTTTAGGGGTCGTTTTGAGGATTTTTTTTCACTCATTTTCTTTCTCCTTCTCTCAAAGGACATTGATTTCCTCTTCTTGCTTTAGGAAAGGTCAGCAATGGAGCACAGAGCTTCACATTCACTGCAAACTGAGAAAGAAGATGGTCCTGCAGCTGGGGAGCTGGCCAGCTTTGGGGAGCTCTCCATAACAGAGCTGAGAACCAGACCAATTCTTTACATGGGAGGAGTTTTTCCCTCCCCAGTTTCCAAGT
The DNA here is from genome assembly GCA_013390105.1 of Tichodroma muraria. Lineage (NCBI taxonomy): Eukaryota > Metazoa > Chordata > Aves > Passeriformes > Sittidae > Tichodroma > Tichodroma muraria. Next base: position 31,868 of record WAAG01073695.1, read on the forward strand.
CGTAGTTACTTCCCTTCCCCTCCTCCACCACCCAGATCTGAACAGCGTTTCCTTTGTCTGTTCCCTATGTAGACTTCCATTCTCTGGAGACGGGGCCTAAATGTCTAGCACAACAGGACCCTGATCTCAGCTGGGCCTTAGGCACTGCCATAGAAAACAAACAGAGATCACAGAAGCATGGCTCTTGCAATGTACAACAGCCCAGAGAGAAACTGTCTTTGGATAGGTCTGTTAGCTGACATGTGAATTACACAGCTGGAATGCTATGCTTTTACAAAAGCTCGTATGGTCTGAAAGTTTATTCCAAAACATCCCATTTAGTGACTATGAGTGCATTTGGAAAGGGAGCTGGAGTTCACTGCAGTGCTAACAAAGTATATGCAACACTGTACCTCCAGCAAGACCAAGGAGACTTTCTAGCACATATTCCGATGAGTAATGAATTGAAGTTTCCTTGGCATGCTTCCCTCCCAACACATGTGGGCAAGGATGACAGAGTGGAAAGAACTCAACCTGGGGAGAAGAGAAGAGCATACTCCTGTAGACATTAAATCCCTACTGGGAAGGGGTTTTCCCATTGCATTTCAGAGATGTCTTTCCCCATGCAAGATGTCTAATTTGCATAGGCTGTTTGACACACCCACCCACCTGGAATTCTTAGAGTGCAGCTCAACAATACACCATGCCATGCAGCTTGCAGAAGGCCAAGACCACACATTTTTGGGAAGGACAACCACTACTTTCACTTATGCAGAGATTCCTAACACCAGGCATGAATTTCTTGGTCAATATTCTGGCTAGCAAGTGACACCACCTGAAGGTTCAACATCCTCCTGATGGTATAGTTATAAGTTGCAATATATAGTTGTATGCATAAGTTATAGCACAGCTCTTTTGTGCTCACAAGCCATTTTCATGGAGAACATGCTTTCTTTGGCTGATCCATTTGTCATCAATTGCTAATCCAAGTCAGTGAGTGGGGTTGCCCAGTATGAACACATGTAGCCTTCCAATCTGCCCTGTTAATGATCAGGTTAATCGACACCAAACAGTAACAGGAACTGTTTTAACAAAATTTGGAAGTCAAGCCTTACATGGTACTAGCATTAAAATTTAATTCTCTGTTCTACAAGAGGTTGGATTTGTTGGTCACCTACCAGCATACACCATCTCAAAGCTAAGATATGCACTTCCTTGCTAGTCCAGACATCAAGCTGAAGGAAAATGAAAACTCAAAGGAAATTCAGCATCTGGTCTGTCCTCTTGCATCTCCCAGGCCATTAATGTCACATCACCTGGTTCACCAACATGTGCTCATAACCTTTACCAGACTACCCATCCTGAAGAACACATTTTTTCTGTAGCTGACGTTACATAGAGAGGCTATTCCAGAAACACAAGCATTGGCCATCAATATCTCAGGAATTACCCTACAGGCGTCTAACCTGTTTCCCAAGATACTTGTTGAAAATTTATGTGACAAGGTGGAAAGATTCAACCTCGTGACACTTGTCTAATTAGTGATATTTTTACTAATTTTTTGCTGCCATTTCAGCTTCACTTTTTGCCTCTCCACCAGCAGAGCACACCCTTACAATGAAGGAGCCAATGGAAGTTGAATCTGCCTTCAAGTAGAGGTTGTCTCTTTGTTTCTAACCTGTCTTCTGTCCAGAGCTGGTCCTCACAATCAGCACTGCTTCCTCACAACCACAAATGAGTGGACTTTTTCATCATCCATGTGATTTCCACGTCTAGTTTTAAAATTTCAAAACAGTTCCCCCAGCAGTTTACTTATTTATAAAAACAGGAAACTTTTTTTGACCTGATTATCTGAGTAGGCTGTAGTGCAAGAAAACAGTGAAAAGCCCCAAGCTGCATGTTCTAGTCAACTGCAGGCTTAAGCACTTTGCTCAGCTGAGGAGCAGAGCCAAGGAGTGAGCAACATCTTTAAGAGATAAAACCTCCATCTGTGAGGAGTCACTTGCTTCTTCATCATGATGCCATCAGGCCTTTAGCTCATCACAGCTTTGCACTGTCTCCCTCACTTTTCCCCTCCAACTATGTCTCTGGCCTTTGGATGAGCCTATGCTTATTTATTAGCAGCTCAGTTTTCAAATTCCAAGCCAGAGCCAGCAAAGATGATCAGTTTCTCCAGATGAAGTCCTAGAAATTAGCTCCACAGGCTTCAAAACAGAAGGCAACAGCATTGTATTTGCTTCCTCTCCAAACTCAATGAGGATGTGCAAAGGGTACAGGTATTGCATGGTATGTAAGAAAGGAAAAGCAAGATGAGGCCTTTAGGACTGCATCAGAAATTACAAAAGGCACTTCTGGCCCAAAGAAATTTAAAATACACCTTACCTACCCAGCCTAAACATTAGGCTAAGGTCAGGGAATGGTTTCAGGTTGAAGTTCAAGGGATTTCTTACCTGCTGCTTAATGTCACTGTATGTTTGATGAAACACTGCTAATTCTATCCAGTTGTGAAGTTAACAAGCAGCAACAGCAGTCAAGCAAAAAGGACCTTCACAGCCCTTCCTTCAAGCAGTGCTAGCATACCTTAAGGTTTATGTCTCTTTGCTGCACAGTTAAGTGCTGCATTAGGTCTTCAGAATATTTCTGGCCTTTAGCTTCTGGGAAGTATCATTAGGGCAGACCAGTGATTTTCCTATATTTATTTTTAAAACAAAAATAAATATGCAGAAGTGTGAGCAAAATGTGACTTCAGATCACTGTTTCTGTCCCTGTAGTTGTATCATTTTAAATGAGATCAATCAAAAGCAAATGAGATGCCTGCCTGTCTTTAGCCAGAGCTAGAAGTCTCAGGAGCATGACATTTCATTTAGATATCGCAAAGGACTTCTTGCGAAAGAGATGAGGTATTGATTAAAAAGAAAAGCAGCTGATGCACCCCCTGCTCGCTCAAGCAAGCTGTAAGTTTGAAGAAAAGGAACAAAATGAACTTTGGTTTGACTCCTCTGTGCCTGAAATTACTCTGCGACAACGATTCCCTGCTGCCAACACACACTCCGGCTCTGAGAGCAGGAATGGTGGTGTCCAAGCCAAACACATGCGTGGCTGGAGAGACTCACAGTAGATTAGACAGCTCTTCTTTGTACCAATACATGAAATACATCTGGGGCACCCTGGCCATGTTAAGGGCACATTCCTTGGCTGAGCTGATGCTTTTTAAGCACCGCTGCAGGCACCAGTGACGCTCATCTCTGGAGCACTGATACAGCACTTCCAGCAGCTCCCCAGGATGGCAGATGGAGATCCCTGGGAATGAGACTTGTGAAACAGCCCTGAACTGTTGATATTCTCACTCAGATTATCTGAATCCCAGTGTAGAAAACATGCCAAAAGCGTTCTTACTCTGAACCACAACAAAATGCTCAGTAAGAGGCTGGATTTACAGAGAGCCAGCTGCAAGCAAAGACAGTCCTTGGTCATCAGTGTCACAGTGTCCTGAGGAGTGTACTCAGATCAACAGATGTTGAAACTTTATGTGCAAGTCCAGTTCCCACCTCAAAGTCCAATACTTCAATCATGGGCATCTGGAATCAAGCTGTTGCCACTCCAGACACAGTAACTCTCTAGAGGGTGTATTCTCCAGAGACACAGGGCTGCAAATAGCCCATTTCTCAAGAGGGTTTTTTTGGTGGTTTTCAATTTCTTTTAAACTGTGGTGTTTGGTGGGTTTTTTTAAAGGAACAGAAATATTATAAATTGCCATTACAGTGATGGTATCATCTAATGAGAAAATAAAAAGATATACAATATGGAATTCCCTTATTATCCATTTCCTTAAATATCAGAACTTTTATAGACACTTTATAATTGGCCCATGAAGAAGGTAGGAAAATTAACACTGAGTCAGAGTTTAACAGTCAAACCCAAATGAAATATAACAGGCCTTTGAGTTTATACACCATAGCTTTTTCATGGATTTAGCAGTAAAACGTTCAACTGTACACCATGAATGTCTATTTTAACATTGGTAAATACAAGTTACATCACTGCTCATGTAAATCAGAAGTAATTTGATGGGGAACCAGAAGATTTAAGAAGAGAACAGACATCTCTACCAGTAGAGAGCTCTTGTCCATGCAGCACAGCCTGATTCCAGCACCTTCCAGTCCTCCCTGTGCTAGTCTCACCAGAAGGTTCACACTTTGCAGTGTTTCAAGTTTCCAAATCAGAACCTTTGCTGGATTTTCAATTTTTAGACCTCCCCATGCCAGCAGAAGAAATAAAAAAAAAAAAAGATTCTGAAGAATTTTAGTTTTTCCAGACTGCATACCAGGTCTAATTCCTTATTCTCTGTTACTATTGTCTATAAGCTCACTTGACTATTTTCAACTCTTCAGATTTACAGCCATTCCTAGCAAAGTATTTCATCCACAAATAAACGCAACCATCCTTTTTCTGAAGGCAAGAGGAAAATATATAGAAAGCACACAGATGTTTGGCAAGTACATCAAAGCTAGGCTAGTCAGTACAAAAACCCTCCCCAAAACCCTTGACGTTCTCAGTTTTTTAACAATACAATCAGATTTTAAATATGAACAGAGGGGGATTCCAAATGGGTACATACCATCTACAGTAATAAATTAATTGGAAGTGCACAGAAACTCGGGCAACGGAGAGCTGTACACTAAATTATATGTCTTCATGTGCCACTTCATTCTGAGAGACGAGGCACACTGAGTGAATAAATCTTTGTTTTTCACATTAATATGAAACTAGATGAGGTTGGCCAGTGATATCAACTCCTGGCCAATAGGTATCAACTTACTGTCTCTGGCAAAGTCCTGCTCCTGTGTTCTCTGCACAGCTGGAGAAGATGGTACCTGGCTCTGTGAACCCTGTGATTTGCTGCTGTCCCAAGGACAGTCACTTTAGATACTCTTGGATCTTTGGCGAGCAGAGAGCACTTCACCCTCCAACAATATTTCATAACTAATGCATGTAATACCTTTTCCAAGGGAGGACAGATGTGCAGGAGCAGTTTCAGTCTTCCAAGAAGTTTTCCATCAGGATCTTAAGTTTTCTCTGGCTGCACAGTCCAAGAGCATGATCACAGCCCCTGCAAGGCTGAAGACAGGAGGCTGCTGCTTGAGCAATTCCTGCTGCTAGCAGACCATCCAGTGCCCATCTGCTCCTTGGGTTTGGAGCTGCAGCTGTGAGGAGGCTTGCCAGCACACAGCTACTCCACTTTTTTGGAGAATTTTGAAAAGGTCATTGTGAAAGAATAGCTTGAGCCCAGCTTGTCCTACAAGGGAAATTTCAGCCAGAAGCCATTATGCCAAACATTCAGGTTTTTGAAGGGATAGAGAGGTATCATATGGAATGGGTGGGGGAGAAAGACTATTTTCTTTTCAGAATACCATATATCCCATTTACAGTAAAGGAACCAGCAATAATACCTATCTGCACTCACAGATCTGTTTTTGGGTTGTTTTGTTGGATTCTTTTTTGTTGGTTTTTTTTTTTAATTTTTTAATTTTGTCATCTTTCTTTGAAGAGGAAAGGGACGAAGATTAACATTGAGCTCAAAAAAATTCACTCTTGGCATGCCAAAGCCAGCAGTAGAAACGCCTGGATCTTCCATGGTGTCTTGGATATGTGCCACGGTAAAAGAAGCCACTTCACAGTGAGCTCTGTCCTTGAGGGAACACACCCCAGATCATTCAGCTTCAAGGAGAAGGGGCTACTTCCCTTCACTACAGACAGTCTCAGCCTCTGTTGTGTACATGTGCTGCCCCTACCCAAACAGCCAGCAGGCTGTTCAGTCAGCCTTGGGGACTGAGACCACAGACAAATTGTCATATTCCACAGAAAGGAATCAAATCCATGATGATATTCAAGGTGGATCACTATGGGCTAAAATAGTAGAAACCCTACAAGAGTGGAAGGGAGAAGAAGCTGATGGGAAAGAGGATGGCTGCATCCCCAAAATACCAGTGAGAAGTCACAGGGTTTCAGTTGGGGTTTGGAGGCTGAAAGCTGAAGAACAGTCACAAGTTAACTTTCCAATAGCTGCATTCACCTTAGGAAATGTTATTTGTTTTTGCAAATTACTATTAGGACACATTTGTTTTTGCTTACTATCCATTTTTTTTTGCCAGGAAACCCTGATGCTGCCACCACATGATTAGGAAGTCACTCAAATTCAGCAGAAACCCAACACTCCAGTGTCTTTGGCTGTAGTCACTCTACAAAGAGCAGTTGGGATCCTGTGACATCTGACAGTTTTCCTCTCCTCCAAGACTGACCTTAACCAAAAGTCTCCTATTCAAAACAAAATGCTAGACAGAACACAACCCACATTCTTATTTTGGGAAAGTCTGGATTGGAAACCAAATTTCTCATCTTGAACCCATGTGTAGCTGTTTAAGTGTAGTCCAGGAGCCATATGACATTTACAGTTTATTCATTTGAATGCTATAGAAAGCTAATAAAAGAGTGAGAATCATCAGCAGAACGTACTACAAAACACAACACAGAGTAAACTGGAGCAAACAATGATCATTTCATACCATTGCTGCCCACCATGGACCTTCTGCAGCACAGAAGAGATACAGTTTTGGGAAACAGCAACTTCATGACAAATTGAGAGCTTGAAAAATCCAGTTTTTTGAAGGAAGGCTGGGTATTCTGCTCCCACCTCATCCGAAGCCTGTTCCTCATTTTCTCAAGGAGCTTGGATTTTCCAGAGTGGCTGCCACCTATTCAGAAACGAGTCTTGAGCAAAAACAGCAAGGCTACACTGCTGCCAGTTCTTCAGCCCCTGCTTGGTCACGCTGTAAAGTCCTCTGCCTCTGAAATCCCTTCTACCAGCCTTCAAATAGTAATTTCTGAACACGTTCGGGCAAAATTCCACCAACAAAATACTACTGCTTTGAAACAGAAGACAAACATCCAAATACAAATTGAATGCACCTGCTCAAAAGACTCCACTAGTATCTCAACAGTCCCTGACTAGTCAATACCTTACATTTTTATTTTTAAAACCTACTTCTGCCATGGTTCTTGGACCCTTTAAACCAACATCAAATTCCACTACAGATTTAGACTTCATAACGTGCCTTCACTTCTCCAAGCACAGAGTAAGAGTCTTGTGAGAAGGCTTCGCTTCTGCCAACATCCACTTCCAAGTTCTCCAGCCCTGGACAGCAGAGAATCCAACCCAAACAGGATAGCCGCGTAACAGCGGTCAGCCTCCTACGCACTGCGGAGCTTCCCGGCTACCGCTGCCTGACGAATTCTGTGAGCCGTCAAACGGAGCTGGGCCCCTCCGCCCGCCCGCTGGTTTTGAACGGCACAGCCGCGTCACCACGGGCCACACCAATGCAGCATTCTGTCCCGCGCACGGGACACGAGGCACAGCTCAGCCATTTCAGGGAGGATTATGAAACTCTACAAACACCAACTAAACAAAATCCTGATACAGCCCATCCTGAGAGATGGAGAGGTGCACACAAATATCATGACTTGTTGGGCACCCAGCTGTAAGTGCTAGGATGATCAGGGACTACTTATTGACTTGAACAAAGTTGATATCTAGACCCATTCATTGGCAAAGCTGCAACAAGCCCAGTCAATCAGTATATCACTGTCTCAGTGTTGGCATTCCTGAATGGAAAGTAGCAAAAGAGCAGAGAAAGGTGGATGGAAAACATGACCAGCAATGCGACTCATTTTCCTCCTCCATACTAGAAGCTAACACAAATAGCAGAAACCACAAGAAGGAAAAATTAGGGAGCAGAGAAGAGGGCATGACAGAAGGATACATCTGAGTAGCAGACATCAAGAAAGAAGTAGATTTTAACTACCCTTTGCCTTTCAGGCCACACAGCACCTCCCACAACTAAAGCACCTGGACCATTTTCAAGGATGCTGGCCACACACTGCTCACATAAACTTCATAGGATTAACACTACAGCCTGTGGGATGAATCACTCGTATATTGTTTTTTTATCCCACATTAAAATCTCAAAAGAAAAAAAAAACAGTGGCTTGCTCATAACGGATTTTCTCTCTGTACTCTCCAAAATCATGCAAAGGACTTGTTACAAATTGGATATTGCTAAGGCTACAGATACATCCCAAAGGAGTATGTAGCACCAAAATAGAAGCTCCTGAATTACTTTACATTGTTAGCTGTACTGTCTTCTGCTGCTCTTTAGCTATTTGTTGTATCACAAATAGAAGCTGTCTGTCTCAAGTGTGAGCTGGCCATTGGTGAGGATTCAGGGGAACTTGCCTTATTGGGTCACTTTCTCCCAGAAAGAAGGACTGCTCAGCTTCAGAAGTCAAAGATAAGTAGTTCTGACCTCAGTTACAGCTTCAGTTGAAGAGTGGTAACTGAAGTTGTGAAATTTGCTTTCTGAAGTGATGGCTGTTTTTACCAGTCTAGATCAGGCTCAACTACAGCAACTGAGGCTCTTTCCTGCCAACTCAAAAGAAAAACACTAAGTACCAATGGATGGTTTGACTCCAGAGCTCTACCTTCTAAGAGCATTTCTAGTCTATCCACCTAGATCTGATGATGGCACAGCTTTACAGCGACAGAAAAATGCCTCAGCATCACATTGTCAAGGTCAAAGTAAAACTTCAGTCCCAGAGAAACACAGGATTTTGATTTCCTTAAACAGAGGAATATGCTGTGTTACACTTCCATAGATTAGAATGTGCTCCTGACAGGAGAAATTAGAGGAGGATTTAGCTTTCACAAAAAAGCATTAATCACATTAGGTTCTTGACACAAGGTATAGGAGAACAGTGCAAAGGAACTAGAGACACAGCAGAATAAATGATAGCCAGGAAGGAAGTCACTAATCTCCTCCTGCACTCAGTTATCCTCCTTTCAGATCCTCCCCCCGTGGGCATGTAAGCTTCCACCAAATTTACCTGGGGTCACTCAAGTGGTCCATTCAGGAGTCTGCTCAAATAAGAGGTAAAGAAGAAATAGAGGAAGGATTATAAGATTTGAGAATATGGAGAAGAATTAGTATAACTTGGCAAGTTTCAGCTGTAGCAGATGGCTTTCCTGATGTACCAAGGACCCGGCACTGTTTGTTTACAGAAGCCAGAGTAGCTCGCCTGGCAGCCTGCAGCCATTGCTAAAGTACAGGTGAGTTTGGCCCAGTCACTATTTCAATTCCTGTCACTGCAGTGTCTCCAAGACACACTTGCCAAGGGCAAGTGCATGCCCAAGCATGCCGCCACACCCACACATAACCGGTGGAAAAAAGGGTCTTGTGCAGCTGAAGTGCACCCTGCAAGGGGGGTGCACTTGGCACCCACTACACTGGCATTTGTCACAGCATTACAGAGGGTGGCTGCATCTCATCTGTAATGGAAGTTTCTCTGAAACCACCAGCGTTTTCCCTCAAATGTCTCTACACAACAATTCCCAGCATCCAGAGCCAAATTCAAACCAGTGTCAGCAGGGATCTTGCAAGACATCCCCAGAACCATTCAGATCCCGAGATCCCACATGCATATTCTGCAGACAGTGTCCTTATTGTGGGATGTTGGTTTCTGTTTGGGATTGTTTGCCAGGGAGTCTCTGGGGTGGCATAGGGAAAGCAACACCCTTTCATGTGGCTGACTCTCAAACCTGGATACTTCTGTGAAAGAGATACTTAAATTCCCAGTTCTCAGTGAAGTGGAAAGGTTCGCACGCTAGCCCCAGAAGCTCACTTCTTATTTTAAAACCAACAGGCTAACAGTTCAGGAAGTGTGTAGTCAGCTCTAAAAATACAAAGACATCTGGAGGGACCGAGTATGTAATTTAACTTGTAGCTGGTACAGGAACCAGTTTTGCTTGCTGTGTTCAGGAGGAGCAAAAGAGGCATTTTCTACAGGACTCAGTTATCCCATTTGCCTGGCAACGAAAATAGAATCCTATTTTTGGTCATTCTACTTTTATTCAAGGACATTTTGGTCACAGACTACTTTAAGGGAATAACTTGCAAGCTCACCCTGAACACACAGCCACCCTGCAGTTCTTATTCTTCATACTCTGCAGAGCATTTCCTTCTAGGTAACAGTAAGGAATTTTAGTCAGAATTAAGAACAAAATATCAAACAAACTGTCCCTCAGACTCCTGATCTGTTTTCATGCAAACAAGCAAGCTTCACCTTCCCACCCATGAGTCAGTGTGTGCAGTCCTGTCCATGCAGACACCCAGAAATGCAGACTCTTCAGAGTGGTTTCCAGGACACTGAATAAACTGGCCTTGAGTTTAATCCTAGGGTTTCAATCCCAGCACACATTCACATTACAGGGAAAATCAGGAGATACAGACTCAAGCGAGGTCTGGGAAATACTTGCTGTTATCACCAAGCTGAAGTTTGACTACATTGCCAATACAACTGCAGTCCAGCTTCATTTGAAACAAAGTGATGTCCCACTGCATGTGCAACTTTCAGATGAAGTCATACTGTAACAAGATACAAAAAACTGAACTTGCCAATAAACGTAGTAATGAGAAGCCAGACAGTAAAACAGAGCTCCAAGAGAGTCCATCTCATCTGCTGCTTCTTCTAGAACTGCTCTGGTTAATCCAGCTGCAAGTCAACATCTTTCTACCAAAAAAAAATAAAAATTCAATTTTCCATCAAGAATGCCAGAAAGTCTGACGTCCCAGCATGAGGGGGTGGATAAGAAGAGCCAACCTGCACCCCTTTGTCAAGCCACCCCCTAAATCTCACTGTATTATGGCAATCCTAAGCAAAACAATTCCTCCTATAGGTTTTGCTAAATCTGAAGATGGACAAGAAACTGGTTTGTGGCAAAACTGAACTCTTTTTAACATGAAAACCAAAAGCATGGAGTTATGTTGCTGGTTGTAACTGAAATGCATCTGCTAATGATTAAACCTTCCATGCTGCTGCCAAAGTATTATTGGAACTGCTTATTTGCTGTGCAGCTTGGGGAAAAAAAAAAATCTCTTCCATCCTTTATTAATCTTGTCCTCATCTGACACAACAAAAATGCACCATCAGTCTTTTGCTTACTTTGAAAAACAGGCCTGAAAGTCACTCCAAGAGCCAAAGTCTTTGTGTACAATTACTGTCTTGATTAACTAGAACAAAGGGCAAAAAACGTCAGTCATTATGCATTAAATTTAGTATTTTGGGGGCTTATTTAAAGACATATCACCAACCTTCTCTCTTACAAGAAACTTT
>WAAG01073695.1:43116-64221 GCA_013390105.1 Tichodroma muraria
GTAGCTCACAGGGTAAGTGTGGGACTCATTGGAAGGCCCCAGCAATAACACTTCTATTTTCTTGACCCCAGGTAGTTTCTTGCAGCAGTGCTGAGCTGGTGACCTATTTGGCTGATAGAGGAAACTCAATCATTAGAAAGTTTATGCATTCTAATATGAAAAGCAGATTTTCCTTGGAAACATTTTCTTGGGGCAGGTTTCAGGGTCCCGAAATTGGCAGTGACTGCATAAACAGAGGAGGTAATGAGTAAAGGCTCCAACAGGGGATGCTATGTAAAATTTTTCCCTTTTCAGCCTGCCATCCTGGGCTCCAAGCAGGTTATGCAGGAGAAACGGGGAATTTAACCATCTCCCTGAGCATAAAGTCTCAGCAGAGGAGGATTAAATGAGACGGGAAAGAGGAAGAAACTTGCATGCAGCTGGAAATTTCAGAACTGAAGTTTTGAGAGGCCTGGTAGATATCTTCCTATTCAAGACTAGCTGGATGTGTTGTATAGCAAACTCAAAGGCAGCAAAGCCTGTGTGCCATTGCTTCTCCACTCTTATCAACGTGCCCTGTTCGTCTGAAGCTAAAGCGCCTTTACACAAAACTAAGCCTTCAAGTCTGTGGTTTCAGTGGTCACATCCCACCCTCTCCCCAGCAGACAGACTAACAGGGAAGTCTCAGAAACCCTGGAACAGATTTCATGCCCACAGCTAGCAAATATGAAGTCCAGATAGGCTTGTTCCCTCTCCTGCTCCTAGAGGAGGTCTGAGGGGTTCCAGTGCCTTGGATATGGAAAAATCAAAACAGATGCAGATGAGAAACAATCTTTGCAAGGGCTGACATTGATTTTTTTTTTTCCCCTTTGAAATAAACTTCTTGTGGTCTGAAGACAAGAAAAGTCTCCTCACTGGCTGACCTGGCAACCATGTGGGACCTCTTTCAGTCCTGCCTGTGTGAAGGCTTGGCCCCAGCAAGTGGGTTTGCTCTGCTGGCACTTGTGAGGCAGGGGAGTTCCTCTCTTTGGGCTCCAATTCCCATTTCTTGAGAAATTAGAGAGATCTAGAATGTTCTCTAATCTACAACTAGATTGGAGATCTAACCACAACTGAATGGGTAGTACATTGTTGTACGCCAAGCCAGATGGATAGAAGGTGAAAAGGGAACCTGTTTACTTCAGCAGAATGCTTAGAAGACAGCATGGAAAAAACCCAGCCCTAGAGATAAGTATTTAACATACCTATAGACTTCCTATTCACATAAATCACCCTTCTACTGAGCTGTGAGAAATTTAGAGGTGTGGGAGTGTTGTTCTATAGAGGCATGTTATCAGCTAAAGAAAAGCCAAATGAATGCAAAAGTCAAAGTGGTTGGACTTTAGAGGTCTCCACAAAATGGAAAAAAACCCACATAATTGAACTAGCCCTGTCGGAATACCAGTTGCCCAAGATTAAGACAAACAATGGGAGTAAGACTAGAGAAATGAATATAAACCACACACTACAGCACAAAACACTTGAAAAAAATATGTTCCAGAGGGACAGTTTCAAATTGGAAGCTATTTAATCATGCCTTAATCTGGAGAGATGTTTCTTTAAAACAATTTAAAAGTCAACACTACATGAAAGGGATCCAATAGGCAGTGTCAAAAAGGAGAATGGTTTAGAGTAATATGACCCCATGACACCTTTTGTGACCCTATTACTTGTTAATCACTCTTTTCCCTCTATAGGGGAATGAAATGAGGCAGTGTTGTTTGGAAAATAGTAATAAATTTCTTACTACTCTGAAACCTTCAATTACAAACCCAAGGGAACACCAGTACTAGTTAACTTTTGCAAGGCTTTATAAATACACTGAAGGTCACTTTAGTATGACATTGAGCTGCTCCCAAATCAAGTGGGAACCCAGATAACACAAGCCACAGTCAACAACTCCATCCCAACAGGCAAAACGCCCCCAGCAGCAGAGCTCCAGAACAGCCGGAAGGTGTCCCAGGAAAGCTTCAGCAGAATGAGGCACTGCAAAGGGCAGAGTTTTAGCAGACAGCCATATTTCAAATGTTCTTAATGAGCTTGTCATCAAGGAGGCAGAGCAAATACCAACTGCAATTTGAAGCTGGGCAAAGGAAAACCAAGCAAGGACGTCTCTGAAATGCAGAAGAGCTTCCCAGAAGAGATGGAAGTGTCACAGCACAATTAAAGGGACACTCTCCCCTTGTCACACAGTTGGAATGAATTGCACCAGCAGAAAAGCAGGAGCCCACCTTAATCCCTTGGCACAGTCACAGAACAATAGGCATTTCAGAGGTGGCAGTGGAGAACAATCCCATTTTCCACAGTGATAGAGGACAACTACCAAACAAACTAATAACAACCCTGCTTTGGTTCCAACACAGAGAATTGCCTTCCAAGCTCTTAAACAGAAACAAATGTCAATTGCCATGTAAGTTACTAAGTGGGGGAGAGGAAGCCATTTAGACATCACAAGATATCAACATAAATATCACAAAACAGTCATAATAATTCAAGCATTTTGTTTTATGCAGCAATATCCCAAGCTCAGCTGAGGTGTTGGTGTGCTGAAGCTCAAGCAATAGGCAGGCCTGGGAACTTCAGTTCCAACCCCTTATCATCCAAAGCTATGTACAGGGCAGCCTTGAACTGCAGCTCACAGGTAACTACTTCAGAAACGTTGTGACATGATTCCTTTCTGGGCACAGTAAATTCAAGTTTAATTGCGGAAAACACAACAAGGGCTTCAGCCATACCAACATGTTTTGACTGCTGAAAGTAAAACAGCCAGAAAAAGAAAGCAGCTACCATCCTCCTTATCCTTGCAGAGGCACAGAGTTAAAAATTCAACCAGATTAGGAAGGCAAGAAAAAAGGCAAGAAAAAAGGTGTTCAGAAAATATCTTACAAAACAATCACCAGAGAGTTCAGGGTAGGCTGTCAAGGGCTGCTTCCAGCTTACTACATCTGCTAAAGTCATTAGACAGTGTCACCCCACCCTTGGGCTCCCAAGGGCAAGAGCAGAGGAGGGAGGGCTCCTCCTCATCTCCTGCTGACCCAGCTGTTTCTGGTGTGAGTGTAAACTCTCTCCATCCATTCAACATTCTGCAAGCAGGCCACTGGAAGAGGGAGTGCCTGGTTGCAGGGTTGGTCAGGCACTGTATTCCCAGAATGGAGCTGATTTCCAGGAGAACTTGGCTAGAGCAAATCGTCACATCCAATTTTCCCTCTCTACTCTAGGCTTGTCCCAGGCTTTTCCTGGAGCCAGCACAGAACCTGGGTAAGTGTAGATGTCCCTGTTCCTCCTGTCAATACTCTATTCCCACTGACTGCTTTAAAACAAGGCACCCAGGCTCCCTCCAGAGACAGTAGTTTCCAAGACAGCTAAAATTTAAAATAAAACCCACTCTTTGCAACCAGATGCACCAACAGGATGTTTTGCTTATACTGTTGCAGAACAAAGAGAAGAACAACTAGCCTTGATCACTGCCTCCAAAAAGCCTGAAGACAAAGTCACTGCTGCAGTGAGACAAGCAAGTCCCATTGAGCATCCTTGCTCTCCACACAGACACCTCTGAACCTCAGCCTGCCCAGAAAAGCCCTTCTCCAGCCCCGAGCTGCAAACATCTGAAGGAGGAAAGCCTCTCTGCTTTGCCAGCATTGTCCCTGTTTGGAGAGAAAACTTCTACAAACACTGCTTTTTATGACATTAAACAACTTTCCAGTAACTCCTAGCCAAGAATTCCAAATCACCCACCCTGCCTCCTCAGATGGCCTGTGCTTGACTGCATTAGTATGTACGTTGGACAGAAACTGCAGCAGGACAGGAACTGATTCATAAGTGGATCAAATATCCTCTGCTGCTGGGCTGGTGCCAGAAAGGCAGGACACATGGCAAGGGAGCACTGCATTCAGAATGGACACTAAATGCTACACACCTTTGTTTTCAAAAAAGGGGCTTGGGGTGGTCCTTCTTTAAACTTGGCTCTCCTTGTTAGGGAGTCATGAACACTGGTACAAGCAGCTAGACAAACTGTCCCAGGTATTTAGTGGTGGCCACTCACCTAAACCTGTCCTCTGGGATAAAGCCAATGGTGCTAGAAGAAAAGTGTTCAACCTACAGAAGTGTTTGTTTCTTCTCAAATTCCAGGCACAGCTCAAGGACCAACCAAGAGAAGGGGCTGCTGTATGAGGGAGTATTTACTTTTTATATCATGACCTTGGTCTCCTACAAGGTTTAAAATTCAAATACACAGACACACTGGGAAGAAGTTGAAACGCAGAGAACTGAAGTAGTTACTCAGAGCAAACAGCAGGGCAAAGCTGGGTGTACAAACAGAAATCAAGTCCTGCATCGTATCTGATGAATTACACTCTCTTGAAATGCTATGTAAAGGCAACAAAAAAGCAGCTCACTTTCTAAAGGAACCCAACATGCACCAGTTGCACCTGAAATAAAGCACAGTGTTGGCAATTACTGTGTCTGGTAGCACATCTGACCAGTGGATGCGAAACTATTGACAATTCACAAGCAAACTAGGAAACTGCATTTGCAGTTTGGTGTAGAGCTATGGCCATATTTGAAACCTAGAAAGCTGCTAGATTGCCACTTATCTGTTAGAATAAACAGGAGTGTACTGGGTTTTGCAAGGTAATACTAAGAGACATTTGCTAGCAGCACACAAAATCCCTTCTGTGTATAACGGGGGGATCAGGAAGACAAGGACCTAGAAAAAGAGGTAGAGCAGCAAAAAGCAGATGCAAAGATACAAACAGTGATCTTTACAAAACTGAAAACAAAAGTCCCACCAACGCTAAAGAAAGGTGACTAAAAATCAATGCTACTTGCAAAAACAGGCATGGCAGAAGTGATATAAAGATGGAAGATTGGCCCTTGCAAGAAACCCTACTACTCTGTTTCTACTTAAAACACTTTAAGGGTGGGCCTTTAGCCAAGATGCATCAGTTAACCATGAAAATAATCTTGTAACTTTCTGGTAACTTGTAACCTTCTGGTACCAAATAAATCCAGTCACTTAACCCTGGAAAACAACACCTTCAAACAAAGGGTTCCCCATGAAGAGCCAGAAGCCTAACTCCAAGAGCCTTCAATTTAAGGAGGGGGAGCTTCCAATACTTCCTGGTTCCTGGGAGAAGCCAGTGCATACCCAGGAACAGAAAGCTGTGGCCTTTCTGTGTCCCTCTCCTAGGTAACAACTGCAGACAGTGAGCAGCACCAGTGAAACCAAATGGTGCAGCAGAGGACTCTGCCAGGCACACACTCATCTCTTGACACTGACACAACCAGCAAGTCCCAGGACCTCTAAGCCAGGACTCCCGGATAAGCAAAGATCTTCCTCGTGGATGCTTCAGTGCCAAGTTCCACATCCCAGATAAAGAGAAGAGCAGCCTCCCTTCCCAGAGATTCCTTTGGGTCCTAATAAAGTTACACTAACCATAATAGCCTTGTTTTACGTATTACATGTACTGTAACATTGAAAATTGGTCTGCAGTTATGTAATTGCAGAGGAAATGGCTACAGCCCTGCTCAGCCCAGCTGAAAACACCATCCCACGACGCCTCCACCGCAGGCACGGCTCCCAGGGGCTGCAAGGAAAGAGCTCCCATCCTGCCTACAAGCAGAGCAGCAGCAGAGGCAGAGGCAGAGGTGCTCAGGACTGTGCTCATACTTCACTGTCTGTCAGGTTTTCCATTGCGAACACTGCTGACACAGTTTATAGCTTGACCATTTCAAGCCACATTCATGCAAAACTTGGCAGAGAAGGAGCTGCTCTGGCCCTCCCTCTTCCACCTTAAAGAAGTCTGTCAGATTCCTGCTTTAAAGTCACAACATTTCTTTTCTGCAACAGAAATACATTTTTAAGTCATTCCATGAGGCTTTTTTTGGTTAAGGTTTAAAAGAAGCCTATGCAGTCAACAGACAGGACTTACATCAATTATTCACATAGTTTTTCTAAAACAACTCAGAAATGTTTGGATAGTGTTGGACAGAGCAGGTTGATTACACCATGCCTTTAAACAAATCACAGTCACTTCTAGCAAGAAACACAAGTTCTTGTAACCACAGCCCGTTCCCAGACATCTGTAAAGACTGTGAACCTCCTTTTTTCTCCTGATGCATTTGTGACCACTGCTACACGCAGATTTTCCTCACAGCTAAGGAAAGAGAAAGAGATAAATATTCATCAGATACAACAGGCACACTGGGTATTTTGCTCTTATAAACAGAATTAAGGTCTGAAGGACAACTTTTATTGAGCCAACATAGGTGTTTGCTTCCAAAACCAAATGCTGGAGCCTGAGAGCTGGTACGCTACTAAATAACTTGTTTTGAAGTACAACAGCTTTATTTAAGTCTAGCAAGGTTTGCTTCTGCAGTGATTGCAGCAACAACCACATTATAGTGACCCAACTCAGATTAAGGGTTTTGGAAATTATTCACCACATGTGCTACACTGACCTTGCTCTTAAGTCATAATACTGGACAGAAGTTTCAACTTCAAATAATGTCCAAGTAATAACTTTTACTAGCACAATAATGAAGACAATTTATCCAACTCTTTCACTGAAAGAGAAAACCAAATGAGACAAGGCCCTACCAAATGGGCCCAAAGGGGCTTGTACGTATCTACCTGTGCGACAACTTAAATACCACCACTTATATGAGAAGAGTAACACTGAGTAATACTATACAATAAGTGTGACACACTTAAGATGAAGCTAAAGAAGCTTAATGAAAACCAGATAAAACTTCAATAAATCAAATACCAGGTATTTCCCCCCCTTCTACCTCTGCCCCAGACACCGGGCTTTGAACAAGAACAGCTTCTGTCCTTTCAGGAAAGCACACAGTTCAGAAAGCAAATATCAGAGAAGATGGTAACTCTAGCTCAGGCCCCAAAAGTGTGCAGAAGAAAACGTCCAGCAGGATGTGAAACGTGCACCATCATTTGGAAACTGATTGTGAGGTTCCTTGTGCAAAACCCAGAGGGACATTTGACCAGAAAAGAGAAGGTGTTTCTTTCCTATGAATGCCATGCAACAAAGCCAAGTTAAAGGTTTTTCTGCTCCAGAAAACAAAAGAACCATTTAAGTGTCCTTGGCATCAGCAGGCAACCCTATTCAGGCAAGGTTTTAAAATGAAACAGTCATCTGTGCCTTTATACATCTAACCTCCCCAAAGTACAGTTAAACACCCAAAGCAGACATGATATGCTACACACATGTCTATACATACAGGGAAGTTCAGAATATTGGCCCAACAGCACATCCAACACGCACTGTCCAGTCTGACAGGACTTCTCAGCCGTCAACTAACAAGCTGTCTAGCCACTCTTCCTTCCTTTCATTGAAGACATTGTCCCTGCTGCAGGTGACAGACAAAACACCTTGCATCTCCTTTGCATGTATTAGAAGAATGAGCCTAATTTGTGCATCACAGCTAGAGTTTCACAACACTTAAAAGGCCAACACAACCATACGGTCAAATGAAGTATTACACATGTGCATAGCCCAATAATCTTATTTTCTTGAAAATCATATCCCTGTGTTCTTAGAGGTCATAACCACATCTCCTAGGTTTGCTTTGCTTACACTAAGCAAATAACTCAAATTCAAGCCATAATTCATAGGTTTTGAAAGTTGACTCTTGTGAAACTTTTGCTAGTTTCATTACATGCCACCCAAAAGTTCAGCTGTAGCTGAAGAGACAAGAAGACATAGTAATGAAGTCATTCCTGTGGTATCCCTAACCTAGGGGAGAATTAAGAGTCTGCTTGGAGTCCTGTATTGGAATAACTAAACCATGAGACCCCTACCAGAACAGTTAAAACAGGCATCCGAGCTAAGTGATGCTCTCTCTGTCACTAGTCTGTGACATACGAGCTTATCCATGTTTTTTTTTAAGGCTGTAGATATCTTTATTTTGTACATACATAAATATAAAGAGCAAAATCACAGCATGGAATTCCAGACTTCAGATTTCCTTTCTTGTTCACATGGACATTAAGGAATCTGGCTGCCAAGAATCAGAATATGGCTTTAAGAAGTATAATCCATATCCAAGGATGTTCCCTGAGAAGAGTCACATTCCTGGCCCCACTAATTAATTCGAACCCTGACATTCTCCATTTCTATCTGCATACCATGTGGTTCAATACAATGTGGTCTGAACTGTGCAAGGCAGAGAGGCCACACTAAATGAAAACACAAAGGAACTGTAACTGGAATTCAGACACTTCTTGTATTATTTAATAGCCCAATTAATTCCCTTGGCTCCATAAGCCATTATCCAAGACAAGGATACCATGAATATAAGCATAAGTTGCTACAATATAACCAGGCTCACTCTGATGGCAGGAACACCCACTATTGACAAGGAGAAGCTGCAGGCTTGGAAGGAAGGATGCTTGTCCACTAGGCCAGACACAGTTCAAGAAGTCATGATATTTTTCCCTCTTCAGTCATAACTATTGCTTTAAAGTGGGGCAGATAAGCAGTTTGGTTTCTATTAGTTTTGCAGATGATACAGTTGGTACCAGGAGATGGGTATTTCTGTTCACATTAGCCAGTGCCTTTCCACACACAATCCTTTTGGACTCCACATTTAATCACCAGCCAGCAAATGACTGTATCACTTTGAGCCAAACAAGCATGAGGCTCTCACACAACAGAGAAATTACCACTCCATTAAAAGAAGGAAAAAAACCCAAACCAACAATGCATGGTCATCTTTGTGGATAACCTGGCTCAAAGCTCTGAAAGCTGAATTTGAACCTTGGATCAGGGTGCCCTTGTGTCCCCAAGCTCTGCTGTGCCCAGCACACTCCAGAGCCTGCCACTGGCAAGAGCCCTGAATGTAGAGGTACCACAACGTGAGCCTTGGCTTGAACAGATCCCAATGTCAGCAGCTCCTCTGGATGAGGACACACAAGTCACGACTGGGCTGGAAACCAGTCCTGGACAACAGCTCTGGATTAATACACAAGGAGTGCTGGAGGGGAGGAGGGGGAGCTGCTGAAGACAGGCAGTTATTCAAACCAGCTGCTAAGCCACTCCAACCACTCACACGTACACAGTCTCCTGCATGTGTTCTGCCCAACTCAAAGCTACCAGGCATCCAAAAGTTAAAAGCACACAAAAGAGATCTATACAAACGCTTGCCAAAAATCTCATTTTCCGTGTGCAAGCTGGTTATTCCACACATGGCAGAAGGGGATTTCATCTTGCTTTTACATGACAGCCTCTGCCTCTTTGCCTCAAAATTCCCCAATTAACACTTCTGCAAGAAGTTCTGAAACTGTGCATGGCCACGTATTTATCTACGCACATTCTCTCCCCTCCCCATGAGCTCTGGGCCACGGGCTAAGCTGTCAAGCCAAGTTTCATCCCGAGCAATTTTTAAACACTCATTCTATAAATCCTCTGCAAAGGGAGTTAGTAATGGAAATACTGACAGAAACTTGAAGAGGCAGCAGGGCAACTATAGCAGCCTACTATACATCAGCTTTATTAGCTGCAGATCCTTCTCTCCATCACCTTCATTTTCCATTAGTGTACCTTGGCTAATTAACACACAAAACCTATGAAACATTCTTACAGTAGAAGGCAACATTTGGCCCCCAGCCCAAATCAACATCGAGAAACTTCAACATCCTCTGCCAGACATAGTAACTGTACCAGATGGAGCAAACACACAGCTAACAAGTAGGGATGAGGAAAGTGAAAACAGAGGAACAAATGCAAAAATCGGACCATTGGAAGAGGGAAAAGCAGGAAATATAACTTACCGCTTTCATTTTTCTCTATGACATCCACTACCTCTCCAGCCTGGAGGCTGATCTCAGAGTTCTCCTGCTTCTCATAGTTGGACACCACCACATATTGCTCCAGGATCATGGGTTCAGAGCTAGCATCAGCACCTGGGGAAGGGAAAAAGCAAGCTGTAAGCCAGCTTCCAGCCATGGCTCCTTGAGAGCGACCTCCGTCCATCCGATTCACAACAGGCCAACTTGTCACCAGAGCCAAGCGAATCAGCAAACAACCTTGGCTCGCAGCATATCCCCAAATGGCTGGCCATATAGAAACAGCCTCCTCTGGCCCACAACCCAGCAGCACAGAGGGACATTGGAGAGAAGAAGAAGAAAAAAGGGGAGGAAAAAAAAATATAAAAAGGAGCCAAAAAAGTGAATTAGTTGCACAGTTTCATGATGGATTCTGAAAATAAACCTCTTCCCAACATGGTTTCCACAATCCTTGCTCCCATTCAGAGAGAAAAATCCTGGGCAGAAGCAGTGTAAATCCACAGCTGAGCCATCCCCCCAGTAAACCCAAAGAAGAAACAGCTCTCCCCTTGGCGGCTCAGCTCCTTCTCCACTCTAAAGGCTTGAGCTGAAAGTCAAGAGGGGGCTGTAGATGCCAATCATATTCGTCTGCACTGCAGCCCTTAAATAGAAACACATGAGCGGGACCGAAAGAGAGGGAGGTGGGGTGGAGGGAGAGAGGGGAGGGCGGGGAAGAGTGTTTACTTGAAACAGAAGAAAAGTTACAGAGCCAGATCGCTGCTCAAACACGGCCACCCCCCGCCTGCCCCCCGCCGGCTCCGCAGTTCCGCATTCCCCCGCAGAGCAGCCCCGGCGCGACGGGGCTCGGCTCCCCCTCTCCATCGCCTTTCTGGAGCCCTCGGAGCCAGCCCCCAGTTGTTTGATTTCTCTTCGGACCAAGGGCTTTCGGCTGTCAGAGCCATTTATGAATGAGAACAGGCGCTCACGCGAACAGGGGCCACGAAAGGTGCAAAAAAGCCCCCAACACGCTCTCCTCCCTCCCTTCCCCCACACTAGTGGTCCTTTTTTTTATTATTTCTGACTTTTTCACCCCCAAACCGAAGTCATGCATTTCGAGGTGGAGCCACGAGGCAGGCACAGCGCAGTGCCAGATGTGGAGGGAGCCCTTGGGCTGCTGCATCTCGGCTCTGCAATGCAACACAGACAGTGCAGACGGGGCCTCTGCACTCCCAAACCCAGGCACAGGCTGACTGTGCTTGGCCTAGAAATGGGCTTTAAAAATCATGAAAACCTCTCAGCTCAGGTCTTTATTTTTTAAGACCCAACATGCCTTAATGCAAAATTATTTTACAGGTGTTCTCAATTACAGCAGTTTGGGACACCAGCATTATTATACCTTTTACATATTAAGAGGCAGTTCCTGTCGCTCTGGATTAAGATGCGGATTGAAAGGGAGGACAGAAGCAGATATACAACTTGCTGAATGTCCCATTTTACACAAGAGGGACAGAGCCAGGAGCAGACTCTGTTTTTCTGAATTTATGATGATGAATTGGCTACAAGAGATGGGAAGGAAGCAGCATGGTCTGAAACCGTCCACCAGAAAAGTCAAGGGACTGACAGCCAAGCACAGGATGCTGGGTGCTGTATTTCCAAACTCAGCATGTTCATATGTGTTTGGACTGGAGATGCAAAGTGATTCTACAGACAAGTAATTAGCATCCCTGCCAAGAAAAAGGTAAAGAATGCATCAGCCATTAAAACAGCATCCTGTGAAATTAAAATCCTAGAAAAAAAAGCAATTAATTCAACTGTTTCCTGAAAGGAAACACTATCACAATGCCTCCCCTTGGACCAGGTTTATGAAATCCAGAAAATTAGACTTCCTTGCTCCCTAAGCATGCCTCTACCTCTCCTCAAATTACATAAGTTAATTTTATTTAAAGAGGAGTCATCGCCTTTAGAAGCTTGTGTTTAAGAGATTTAGCTTTTCTATAGGTAGTTGAACCACAGCCAGTAGCAGGAATAGGAGGAGAAGACCATGAACTGACAACACGGAAATTTATAATACGAATTTTCACCATAGCTGTCCATTTTAAATAAGCATCATGTTTCTCTTCATGATCAATCAACCTGACTCATGCACTCTGGTTTAAACCAGTGCTAGTTGGACTACCTAGAGTACAATGAGATGCTTTCCCCTGCTTCACACTGATTCCCACACAGTCTTTTCTCCAGTCCAGAATTCAGCAGCTTTATAATCTTCCTTCAACCTACTTAGGCAAGTAATACCTACAACCCCTACTTTGTTTTGGTCTTGAGATAAACACAAGTTTTTTAACCAGAAACAAAAGCTGTCATGGACTTATGTCTACGCACGTGCACCAGCAGAGAATTCAGTGTGTAGAAAGGCAGGAGGGACCAAACAGTGGCAAGGGGAGCAGGGGACATGCAGGAAGCTAATTGCTAAACCAACAACTCAAATGCCTTCTTTCCTCCAACCTACTAGGCAGTTTTCATGGGAATGGAGTAAGGAAAAAAAAATCCTAAAGACTGCATTGGCTTGGTGGCAGGAGCAGAGTTCATGTGATGCACATGTCCCTGCTGGGAACAAGGAGAGGACCAGGCTGGAGCACAGGCTGGCAAACACTGCACCGGCAGCCACAGAGGCCAAGCCAGGGGCTGTGTGCCAGTGGAATGCCCTTGCCAGGAAACATGGAGAATCAGCACTTCAAATCCACCCCCCCAAGTCTGCTTCAAAAAAAAATAAGCATTTAAAACAGTCTGGCAAGATAGGTTATATCGGCATTCTCGTATCTGAAACCCAGCAGGGCTTCTCTTGGTTACTCTGCACTGCCTTGGATAAGGCAGTCACTGCAGGAGGGTTTGTCACTACAGTGGCTGGAGGAACACATACAATCAAGAGACTGTTTTAACAGACGCTTGTTTAAGTGCTACAGGGCTCCTATTAAGACAAAAAAATAGGGTGATAAATTCCTTGGTCTCGGAAATAACCAAGGTCAAACCAACTTGTTCATTTACAGCTGCAGCAGATCACACCTAGAGGGTACGCCCCTTTCCAGGCGTGGGGTCCCTGTGGGTCTTGAAGTGATGGTCACCCAAGATTAGGTGCTGCACAGTGGGGAAGATTTCAGAAAGAGCAAAGAAGAGGAGGAGGAGAAGGCAGAGAAACAGCTCCTTCCAGTAACCAAAAGCGTTAACCATTTTCTGGGTAGCCTGGTTTGGTCCCTTCAGGCACAGTCAGTAGAGTAAGGGACTTTAATCCTCCTTAGCCTTCCATCCCCCACAAGGTTCTTTAGATGAATTACTCCTCAGTGACACAGGATGCCCACAACACTGCTGCTATGCTATTGCACTACGTCAGACTCTCCAAAGGGGATTCAAAAGAACAAGACAGGCAACACCACAGGGAGCACAGCACCAATTACACCCGCTGCCGTGGGCGCTTCCGCATCCCTGACGATTAGTTCAGGTCTAATTTGTAACACAGGACACAGCATGCATTGAAGAGTAACAGCCTGCTCAGTGTGGGCACACCAGAGGAGAGGGATGCAGCGTGGCACGAGCTCCCCAGCAAGCTCGCATGCAGCTGCAATGCCACCCTGACACAACAGCCCTACTTTTTAAAAAGCATCTTCAGCCCAGGCAGGAGAAATGGAGAGCAGAGGATAGGATAACATTGATGTGCCAGGTAAAGGTCCCCCCTCCTCTCCCTCCAAAAAAGCAGAATTAGTGTTTTGGTTAAGCTCCAACTTGCAAGCCCTCCCCAGAGCAGAGCACAGATTGCTGGCTGAAATAAGAGTTTGCTTGCCTCTCCATTTCTTTTTGCCTCGAGTCCGTTTCCTGGTTAAAGTCTTGAGGATACCCCTCCTCCTCTCCATAGGGCTCCACTTTACAATCCTCCCGCTCCTCACCTCAGCACTTCTCTTCCTGGGGCGGAGCAGAAATGTCATTGGAGCTTGTCCATGCCCCTCACGGCTGGCACTATTAAGTGACAACAGTTGTACCCTGTCCCCCTCACCAGGCAGCGAGGAGGGAGCGTCATTCCTCCTGCTGTACCGGGAGACCAGCAACTACTGCGAAAGCCTCCTAAAAAAGAGCGCAGAACATCCGTTCCAACAACATCATCCTCCTCCTCCTGTGTTGCAACAGCTAAGACCTATGATGGTTTTGCAATAGCCAAAAATGAAAACCACCAACTGGACTCCAAAAATAAAATCATCTGGATATGGGAATGTGAGACTCCTGATCTTTACCACATTACTCTGTTGTTATCAGGCTATAAACATGTCTGCTCTTTTAATCCATACAGTGTACAGGCTTTTATATTGCTTTTCCATGATTATCAATCAAGCATTTACAGATTGAGACTAAATGAATTGGGCTGGTCAGTGGAGGTCCTGCAGAAGCAGCCAAAACCACAGAAACGGCCAGTGAACACCATAAGGGTGAGTCACAGCTGAACAACCAACTGGCAGGTAGTCCAGCCCTCCGACACGGGCACAGCTGCTGGGGACACGTGCAGGGTCTGCACACCGGGTGTCTGGCAGACACAGCCCCGAGTGTCCTGGCATTCCATGAGATAATGGCAGAGCTCTGCACTTTTCCATGCATAGGGAGGAGTAACTGTGGTAGCCTGGATCTAGAGCTGCGGTTTCTTGTTAAAGCCAGCTCTTGAAGGGTAAACTTTTATGTATCTCTGGAAAACTCCTTTTGGGGAAGGACGAAGGGGGAAAAAAAATAGCAAAAATAGAAGCAAGCCTGCTTAAAATCCTCAGATCATTCTAACCCCTTACAGCGATCATACACCCAGCTCTAAATACATGAAATTCCTTCCCCTAAAAACTTCATCTTTTTTCTTTCTTATCAGAAGGACCACATGACTATAATAAATAAACGTTAAAATTGCATGTTTTCTTTAAGCCTTCCACCCCTGATTTATCCTGAACTGTGTTAAAATAGAGAGCTTAGGTCTGCCTAAAAATTGGTGTGTATTGCACACAAGATAAAACAGACTTTATCATGTAATGCATGTGAGAGTACACAAGAGTTCATCATATCACAGCAGTGTTGAAAAAGTAGCTCTCAAAATAACCAGTTCCTAGAGTAAGCAGCGAGATGAAACTAATGAAGCCTGCTACAAATCTCTATGGGGACAACATGGATTCAGATCAAAACTGTGTCTCCCTATCTAGGATCTCTCTTCTATTCAGTGAGAAGGTTTTTGTTTTGTCTTGGTGTTTGGGATTTTTGTCCTTTTTTTATTCTTTGTGTGCTCTAAACAATCGGGACTTTGACTCATCTCCTAGATACTCCTGCACTCCAGCCTGCCACGCCTCAGCCCTGTTGCCACTTACCAAAATTCAGACTGCATTTATACAGCAATTATTCCTGGATGTAAGACTACTACTGTCACAAGCTGTGAGTGAAGGGGATTCATCTTCACCCCTCCTGCCAGATAGCAATCCTCCCAATCCTATTAGTGTTTAACTTCAGAGCTCAGAGGCTCTTGCTGTAGCAGCCCTGAGGCACAAAGCTTTTGGGACAGAGACCAAAGTTCATCACCTCCCACAGTTACTTCAGAAATTCAGTACAAATCCAGTCTCATGGTCTGGATTATTGCCAATTAAAGAAGAAAATAAACATTTGGGCAAGTCTATCAAATGGGTTATTAATACACCATAATTTCTGTAGTTCTTCCCTAAGCTTGGCCAGGTAACTCTTTCAAAAAGCACAAAGACACTCCATTGCATTTTCAGAAGAGTTTCAGAAGCAGGTGACATCCTACTATTAGAGATTGGCAGAAGGCAGAAAGGGAATGGTTTGGATCTGATCACCTAGGTAATGCAGAAAACCCAAAGCCAGAGAAGTTTCACCTAAAACTTTGTCCAAATCCCAAAGAATGCCCGAGAATAAAACAAGATTGAGCATCATGCACCCAGCAATGGCCAGGTCAGCATGCAAATCCTCTCACCCCAGGTTGGCTGCCATGACTGATGTACAAGAAGTTTCTCCTTAAGTGAGCATCCATCCAACCATCCACCTTCCTTGCTCATGTGCTCTGCAAGCCTTTCAGGGCATGGGGCAATAGTAGCCAAAGCTCTAGCCCTTCTTGCTTTTTGGCTAAACATGCCAAGATCTGATCTTGATGGTAACTCCATGAGCTACACTAAGTCTCTCCTAACCTCCTGTGTTGCTGCTACAAACAGCTATAGGGGGCCCATGCCAACAGCACACATTGCCACCAAGAAGAGACTATGATCAGCAAATCATAGCAGCAAAATATTAACTGGATGCCTGGATTCATTCCCCACAATAAGACACATGCAGTACTTTGTCACTTCCACGAACCAAGATCTGGATGGGCCTTCAAGGGTCTGGGACCAGTGGCAACTTTAAAGTAGACTGTGGCTTCCAGCACTGGAGTGTGTGTGACACACAGCTAAAACCAGCAGCAAAACACAGCCCCCACAGTGAGCACCTCAGGAATGAACCCGGTCCATGGTAAACGGCAGGAATTCTTTCAAGCAGCTGCTCCAGTTCAGTTCTTCTCTCTTTACAGCCCTCAGCAGCATTTCCAGTGAAATCCTGACCAACAGAAAAATTGAGTGCTGACCTTTGCCAAGTGGAGCCTATTGGTCTTGGGATTTTATTTTTAATTTTTGATCTGCTAGGTTTTAAAATAGAGCCAAGAAAATTAGAGGCAGGAGGGTGAAAGTAGAAAGTTGAGTCCTCTTTCCACTCATTCTTGGAAAGTTGGCTCTCTGAACAGTGATTCCAACCAACTAGGTTACAGGTAGCAACAGTTAAGAACACTTAAGTATTTTGCACACAAATCTGCTAAAATGCTTGCAGATTTTCACACAGCTGCCAAACTGGGTCTTCCACCAGGCTGAAGTCACCACTATACTCTGGCATTTGCCCTAGTCCTGCTCAGTGGTGCAGCACATTCCCATCCCTCCACATGGCACAAAGCAGACCAGACAAGGATTTTAACAGCAGTCAGGGTGACCAAACTAGATTCCCACCACAGCACCTGCCAGGGTGGGGCTGTGGGGGCACCCATCTTTTTCCAAAGCACAAAATGAAACCACTTGAAAGTCTTGGTTAGAGTCTCCACTTCATGGAGCAGGTTCATAACCTCATCCAGAGTTTGGGCAGCACAAAAGTGGCTTCTCTTCTCATCTCCAAGCCACAGCCTAGCTAGGACACATAAATGTACCACATAGGTAAAGATCACATCCAAATTCAAGTCTGAAAGCAGCTTCACACATCAGGATACAGCCTATGGCACATCTGAAGAACAGCTATTTTGGAAACTGGGGATTCCCATTTGGATGGGAAACTGAAAGGCCACATGAACTAGAACAGCATGCGAAGCTAAGAACTTGACAAATGTACAGAAGATTTTCGAGCAGCACTATGGATCAACATTCATCTTCTCAAGCACCATGCAATGCAATTAATCACTTATATTTGCACACTCATCATGCATGGATTTTTTTTGCCAAACTAATGTCATGCATTTAGCTAAAAGCAGCAAGCAGAAGGGAAAAAAAAATTGTATCTATTAAAGATTTTGCTTCCTTGCCCTTTGAGAAGGCTAAAAACCTTGGGGTTCAGTTTGCCATTTTATTTATGACAACATGAAACATTCTCAAGAGATCTATTGAGTCAAAGAAACCCAACCTCATCCTCCAGCCAGGTAATCTGAGGGGTTCTTGCCATTTTTCATGAGGGACACCACCTCTTCTGTCTCCTCCTTAACATGTTTATGCCCTACTCAGTCTCATTCTGTTTTTCTGTCTCAACTCCCCCATGATTTATGAAGCAGCAGGCTCCTGTGACTGAATACTTCAGATATTTCTGCACTTTTATATCCAATTACCACCCTCAAATTAGACATATTCTGCAAAGATGAGGCAGAATCCCCACAAGGATATATTCAATTTCTGTAAAGAATAGCATTTCGGGAATCACAGCAGTCTTGCTCACTAAAATCTTCAGACAAGCAAGTACTATCGAGGATGGTGGGATTTTGTTCACATATTTTCAACAGGGCACGAACTTGAATATTTACCAAATCTGGTACGGAAATCAGCAGGAGCATTTCCATCTTTCCTTGCCCTGAGACCTATATGTAGCCTTAACTGCTTGAGTGACCAGCCCAGCATCCTGTACAGGCACAAGATCTATCACTTGTGACCTCTCCTTCTAAGTCTGAAGGAGAAAAGAATTTTGAGATATTCCATGTCAAGTGACAAACGTTTGCAGAAGAAATCCACTAGTTACACAGCAGAAGTCCTGATTCCTTATACTGTAAGGCTTAGGTTTTGCCTTGTATGGGACTACTGCTCCCTAGCTCCTGACACCTCACCTAGAAGCTGTTCCCCTGCTTCCTCCTCCTTCCTGACTTACTGAAAAAAAGCTGATGCTCCCTTGAAAATTTTGCATCTTTATCAGAATTTCAGCTTTTTCATGTGAAACCACTTCTATTTACTGGGGAAATGCTAAGAGCATTTCAGAAGGATAGGGAACACACAGTCACGTTTCTCTGCCTTATTCTGACCCATAAAGATTCTCTCACATAGAATAGTGAGAGCACAGCTGTGCAGATACGTAGCTGTGGCCAGGCCCAACCCACCAGAAGAGGGGAAGCTGCCTTGGACTGTGGCTTTGAGTTGAGCAAGGAAAATAAACCCCTGCAAACTGCTAACCCCTGCTAGAAGCAACATGACAGCGAGACAGTAATCAGAAAAGCAAAAGCAAAGCTCTTCCTTACCAGAAATCGTGCATCATGAAAAACCCATACACAAGCAGACAACAGATCCTGGGTATCCACTGTCAGAGATTCACATTCAAGACAACTCCAAAACCACACAGAGCTTGAACTAAAGAATTCTGGTTTTAATAGCATGCAGAACACCAAGACACAAGAGTTTACCTGCAGTGACACTCTTTTTTGGAGTCTCAGACAAACTGGACATCCAAACTTGAAATCCAATCATAGGGCAGCCATGAAAAAAGAAAGTAATTAGAGACACAAGAAAACAGTCAAAACCAGTCATATCAGAAAGTCTGAGAGTTAGTAAAGACAGCTTTAAAAGAGACATTAAATTTTTCTTAAGAGTAGTGTTGGCATGATGGGGACTCAGAAGAAGGTCAAGTTATAAGAACCACCCAGTTAATTTTTATTTTTTAGTGGATTTGCAGAACTTACGAAACTGATCTGTAGGTGATCCAATTTGGAGCTCTAAGAGTAAGATATGCCCTGAGCTTATTCCCAATAGCTCAGAAGACACATACCAAGAGACAGTTTGACTCATTAAGCCCCAGACCTGCAAAACTATTTATCTTTGCAGCTGTTAATCATACCCAAAAGACACAGACAACCTGCAGAGACTGAGCTTAGCAAACACATATGAGTTTCTACAAGCATTTTGTTACCCTGGAAATTACCTTTGCATTAAGGAAAATAACAACAGACAGATAATGCTCCACAGAAAAGAGTACAAAGCTCCAATAAAGGTACATTCAGAGTATAACTAGAAATTCCATTTTTTAACCAATGAATGAGACAGAGATCAGGCTAAGGAGAAAGCTGATAAGAGTTGCTGCCAACAAGGTCAAAAGGTTTCCCTTCCCCTCCATGAAATGAGGTGGAAATACTTGGCTTGGGAATTTGTGAATAATCTTCAAATGCTAAGTGTTAATTTTTTTCTTGAATACACTGGAAGTACGTTTTGAAAGTTAACAGATTTTCCCCCATTTCTAAATAACAAACATTCCTGTTCTGTGGGATGAAGGAGCAGAAGGGCAGCTGTTACTCTCCTTGCCTGAGAGAAGCGACATCTAAAAAGAGATGTTCATATGACAGTTTAAGAATTTCCTGAATTCTGACAACTCCAAGACACAATTTAAAAAACTTATTTGCAATGGGGAAATCTTCTCTGGACTTAGCAGTTTGACAACAGAAGATGCACCCATCAATCACTTGGAGAGAAAATCAGGCTATACTGGTGGACTTGTCTATTTGTTACTGTCTTTTGAATTGCAGAGTATCTCCAAGTCAGTAAAAGATTAATAGATAGTAATGTAATAGATTCACAGTACATATGTAACTGAGGAATTGCTAGCATGATACAAATATTAAAAAACAGCTTTCAAACTTTTCCAGTGGAAACCAGAGGTCCAAGAAACACATTGCTGTTTTCTCAGCACTAAGGGAATGCTCAAGTTTTGAAATCCTTTCTTTAAATTAGGGACACAATTTTCATTGTGTAGCTGCACCGCAATTCAAATGGATTCAATATTTTGACTACTTTACAGTAAACTCGCTGTAGTGGCAGCTTGGAGAAAATTCTGAAGTCTTTCAACTATCTGACTCTCAAACCCATGCACTGCACTGTCACAATACACTACAAAATACACAGTGGTAAATAACAATAATTTATTTTGGACTACCATTTAAGAAAAAAAATGGAAAAGGCTTTGCATTGGTGGAGCGCAACAGGAAATAATCCGGCAGAGTAACTTGTGCTTTAGCTCATGAAGGGAATAGACAGCATGTTTCTGTTACAGACTTGGGGCACGCACAGGAAAGGGTGTGAAGGAGTTGTTGTCAGCAACTTGTCTATTAGCTTTTGAATAGACTTCCACTGCCTTCAGAGCATGATTATGAACTTCAGTTAGCTGTCAGATCTTTTTCCAGACAGAAGAACCTGAATATAACAACGATAAATCAAGCAGATGATGTATTGCAGGAGTAATTGGGAAAATTTCAAAGTTTGCCCCCACCCAAGCTGCAGCAAAAGATGGAAACACCCAAAGTTAGAGGAAATACGCTGCACTTAACACAAGTTTAGGGCTACTCTGGATCTGTCTACCCAAGAAGAGAGAGAGTTTAAACCTAGATCCACAGTAGCCATATCTACAGACACCCATGTGAAATCTCACCATAAATAAACCAGTTCTGTTAGCCATTATCAATTTTTTTAAAAAAAATTCTTTTTAAAGAAAGTATGTTTTTCTCCATGTCAAAACTATTGGTTTAAGCCAGAATAGAAGGACAATGTAAGTATTAACGGGTAAACAATCCCACAGGTCACCAGTGTGGGCTTCCCAGCCCAGGAAGCAGCATAAAAGCAGCAGCACTTCTGAGCTGCCCCAGCCTGACAGCAGCTAGAAGTGGATGAGGTTGCTTCTGAAGCAGAAGACAGCCAGCATATTTCAGCTGCTCCTGCACATCTGCTTAGCATTAAACTTCCTTCTTGGGGATTTTTTTT